>OY723391.1:35058176-35323176 GCA_963210295.1 Ophion ellenae | reverse complement strand
AAAAAAGTAAATATCAAAATTTTAAAAATCCTTGATATGCGCTATAGCTTCAGTTTTAAAGAATATGTGGTTAACATTTCATAAGGATCGGTTCAGTAGTTTCGAAGATTTTATCAACAAGCCGTCGAAAAACGTTGTTGCGAGAAAAACGTGTTTAAAGTTTGTTTGGGTTACATAAATACATGAAACAATTTTTTTAAATGTGTTTCTAAAGTGTATTGATTAAGTGTAACAACTTTTATATCAATATCCATAACATAAACCTATCAGAGAAACTCATAAAAATAGCCTTTTTTTAGCGTTTAAAGTGGGTTTCGCGCCCCTTAATACGTGGCCCCAAGCAAGAGCCCTTAATACGTGCGTATTGAAAAATACGCAAAATCGCGTATCGCTGCTCAGTTATAAATAATGTATACCGATAAGGGGTTGTATCGAATGGGTATATCAATGATTCTCGAGACTCTTTGCAATTCGATCAACGCGTACTTCTCTTGAGCGATTTACATATAAATCGAACAACTCGCGGTAAATATGAATTTCTCTTTATCCTTTGCGGAAGCTTCGAGATTTTCGATCTTTTACAGACGCGCGATTGTACGCGGCACCGGGCGCGGAAAAATCACATCTCCCGTGTTCATCAGCGACGCGTTGTTTTATTCAATTTTGATGGTTCCTTCGAGGACGGACACCGAACCTCGGGCGGCACGATAATATTTTGAATTCTGATTCCGGAACGCGAACCTGACAGCTGGCACTTTCGAAATCTTCGGGGCGCGCAATTTTTTTACAGTTATAAATATAAATTAAAAATAAAGATGCAAATGACAAATTTGATTTTAGTGCAATTAAGAAAACTAGTTTCTTCTTTTGGGAAAAAAGCGTTTTTACGAGATATTTGGTGTTGGATTTCGGGGAGATCGATGTGGGGGTTGGCGTTTACGTTGAACATACTTTTTTGAGCAGTCTGATTGGCACTAATTTTTGGTCATCTGGTTGAAAGGTTACAGACGAGAAGCATATGATGATCGAAATATTAGCAATCGTCGAATGTCACGAGTGTATGAATATAAGAGTAACGTTGCGAATTTGATTGCATTTTTTATATTAATATATTTCTTTTGGTCGAACTCGAAGGTTATAAAACCTTTAAGTTGTTTCGGAAACAACCTGTAAGTTGAGAACCCAAACAAACTCAAAATTAGTTGATTCAACTATTTGTTATGCCTTAGTTAGACAATCTTGCGGCAAAACGAGGGAGAGGGTGTCTTCAGGGTTCTACCTAGCGATATATGAAATACGTAGAAATCACGTAAGGTGCTTTAAGGGGAGATATACACCTAGGAGCCGGAAAAATGGTCATTTTTGTGAATTTTTTCAAGGAAAACTATTTGAAATTTCGGATTGGGATTTTAATTATCTAAAAGTATATACATTCAAAAATATGTTTAATTTTCTTTATTTAAAAATATCAAAAATATACAAGGATATTGTATGATCCTCGGAGCGTCGTAAAAACATCTGCGTGGACGGTACCCACTGGCGTTTTTTCAAAAATGATCTGAAAAAAAAACCAAAAAGATTATTAAATTAGACACTATAATCTAGTACTTGTCATAGCCGATTTTGAAAATATCGATTTATGACAAAATGGCGGACGTTTAAACATAAATAGTGATTTTTGGGCCAAAAGTTAGTTATTATTTTGCCTATAAAACAAAAACTAAGTAACGAAAAAAAAACCCTATGACAAGTACTAGATAATGGTGCATAGAATAACCACAAAAAACCTCAAGGCAATCGGTTCATTGGTTATCGAGACATTTTTTATACCGATTTGAAAAACGTGGTTTTGAGAAAAACGCGTTTGAAAATTTGGGAATGAATAAACTGAAATTTGTCAACTTACATGGAATCATCGATACCAGGCCCATAGTGTAGATCTTCTACGGTCGACGGAATATTCATAGCTTCTAAATCCTCGACCTCGACCATCTAGGTGTATATCTCTCCTTAAAAAGAGATAGATTTCCAATATTTTTCCTGATGAGAGTATTGGAATGACGAGGTAGGGATTTTACACACAATTGATACATAGTCTTTCCGAGTTTGATTTTTTTGAATAGCAAATACCGATAAACAATGGGGTTATTATTATTTAAGTAAAGTGTCACCGTTGCCGCATGGCCAATCGGTTTAATTGGTCATCCGAAATAAAAACTACATAATATTTTTTCAGTATAATAACAAAGTTTTCGTATGACCACATACTTCTTTGAAATTTTGAAAAATAGGTAAATGGCAAGCTGTTGAAAATGTTCGATTTTCGACCAAAACCCAACTTAAATAATTCGTTGTTAACAAATGGATAAACATATAAAAAAATCATCCTGTCATACGATAGAAAATTCTATAAACTACGCTACGTCCGAAATTGAAGTCAATTGGACAAAAAGATTTCGACATACGACTTTCACAGTTTCATAATACATAGGTATTTTTGAGAAAAAAAGCAAAAAATATACAGTCTTTGCAGCAAGCAAGATAATGGGATGTCAAAAATAATTATGTATTTAAAAATGTTTATTATATGTCGTTCGGTATATATATACATGCGCGTTCTTATTATCTACAATCTATTCGTAGCTCTCCATTTTTTACACACACATACATGCGTTACGTCTTGTCTCACAAAATTCGTGGCGCTAAAAATTCACAACATTTTCCCTAGTGTGTGTCATTCGTGTCGTCTCGTCTCGTGACGTCGTGTCACGAAAAAGTCAGACCGACGAGCCTAAAAATAATTTCATTATCAAAAGAGCAAATCGCACCAAGGCGGTTCACCGTAGAGCAGTGGGCCGACCTTTCACAAAAGTCGCCATAACTCCATCAATTTTCAAAATATTTACAACATCTTTGTTGCAAATTAAAGGGGGAGATGCCTTCAGCCGAGGAAAAAATTTGCTCGTTTTCATTATTAAAAAAAAAACATTTCTACACCTTTTTTGAGACTTGGGGTATTTATCAATACTTTTTGCTGCTACATGGTATTTTTTTATCAATCCTTAAAAATGGTGGTAATATGGCTGGTCAGCTGCATTTTCAAAAATGGCGTGACGTATAGCTAAAAAACTAATCGACCGATCCTGATGAAATTTGGTATCAATGTTTCTAATTCTATTGTCTAAAACATGACCCTAAACGTTTTTGAAAAAAAAGTATTTTTCATTGCAGAACATCTTTTGGAAAATTCAATGTTATTATTTCAAAGCGTGACGTTTCATCAATTTTCAACATTTTTCACTTTTTCTTGGTTCATATTCTGCGTATGAGTGTTAACGAAAGAAAAATCGTCATTGGTTTTTTTTTCAGATTAATCCCGCCGACGCTACGTGTCACGCCGTCTGACAACACCCGCTGCAACCTGTTAAGAAGACCGTGCCATACGTCTGCCATATATAAAGATTATTCAATTTTGAAAATTACCATGTAACAGCCAAAAGTAGTAATAAAACATATCCAAAGGCTCAAAAGTGGTGAAGTAATCGTTCCTTAAAAAAAAGTAATGAAAATCAGCAATTCTTTCCTCGCCTAAATCCCCCCCCTGTTCATTATGATTCTAGGCCATAAAACTATCCGATAAAAAACGGTATTTTCAAATATCAAGCTTATGCAGACCCCTCAACATAGAACCCTTGAGAACCTGATACAACGGGTTCCCATATCCTTTTCCACATGCATTTATCTTGAGTGAGTCGAGATCGAGAACGAGGAAGTGTAACCGCATGCTTTTGCCGGGTAATTCCATTGCCAAAATGATTGCATAATCGTGCGGACGCGGGAGAATCCACCGCGTTGTTGACGACTCGTCTATCGGCGCTGCTATGCCACATATGCACCGTGTTACCTTAATGCCACACAAATCGTACATTCGAAACGGTGCGGCGGCAGTGGCGGCGGCGGTGGCCTCTATACGTTATACGCAAAGTCACAGCGAAGCTGTTGAGGTCGCGTTAAGGTCGGTCGGGCGGCAAATATCAGCTCGTAACAGTGACTACTGCGGTGGCGTACACACGGACACAGTGTCGTGAGCCTTGACGTGCGTGCATTTATACATCTTTCGACGGGATTGCAGCCCGACAATCGCGAAACGTGTGTGTGTGTGTGTGTGTGTCTTATTGCACAATGCGCTTTAAAGCGCGCTCGACGGGAGGCGCGAGCCGGGATGACGTTGCTCCGCGTTTGCTGCGCTCTGCGGGCGCGTTAAATTTATATAACGTGTATCGTACCAATATCACAGTTAACTCCCGGAAACGTCCTCGATACTGACGCGAAGGAGGGGGGGGGGGGGGGTGGTAAAAACTGTAAACCGCCATAACTTTCTTGATTTTTGAGCTAGACAATTTCTTACAAGCTTTTATTTAAGGGTTTAGGCCACTGTAGAGGCCGAAAAAATAGGCTTTTTGGGGATTTTTTTTTCAGAAAAACTACAAAATAAATGGCGATTACAAAAAAGGGTGTTTATCATACAGTGACTGTATACAATAATTTTTTTTAAGCGGTTAATTTCAAAATGGCGGCTGCGCAGCGTTTATCCCAAAACTGCATTTTTTTAGTTGGCCGAAAACATAACTCAGAAAATTTTCAACCGATTCACTTGAAATGTTGAATATATCTTGAAAAACACATTGTTTATAGAAGCACGTAGGATTTTTCACTTTCCAAAAATTTGCCTAAAAAATCGTCAGATAATTGTTAATAACAAACGAACTATGCAATATAAAAAAATGTGTTTTTCAAGATATATTCAACATATATCTTCTCAAGTGTCAAGATATATGTACCGAGTCAAGTGACTCGGATGAAAATTATCTGAGTTATGTTTCTGGCCAACTTAAAAAATGCAGTTTTGAGATAAACGCTACACAGCCGCCATTTTGAAATTGATCGCTTAAAAAAAATTATTGTACACAGTCACTGATATGTATGATAAACACCCTTTTTGTAATCTCGTTTTATTTGGTAATTTTTCTGAAAAAAAAATCCCCCAAAACGCCTACTTTTTCGGCCTCCAGAGTGGCCTAAGGCCTTAACTTGACTTTCTGTGAGATGCAAAACGGAAAGTCGATATTCACCCACTTCCCGACTACTTAGAGCTCTGAAATTCTGCAAACATGCATCGAAAAGGTGACAATGCATGATTCAACTTAAAAAAAATATATATATACATGAAATTTTGAAATTTTGAAGTGAATTTAGCGATATTTAATAATCCATATAAAAACTCACTAACACATACAAATAAATTCGTAGACGATTGCGTTTGTATGTAAAAAGTTTAGCAATTAGTCGTAAGTTCAGTCCCAATTACAGTCTTTGTTATTTTTCAAAAGCATTCCATGTTCCTAACGTACCAACTCGTAAACTAGAAAACTACTAGTAACAACTAACTAGTAAAATAAATTGAAGACTCAAAAGCAGAAAGTAATTTACATGTAAAAAAATATTTTTCAACAAAAAGCTTTTATTTAATGTTCTAAAAAGCAGAAAACAATTTTTTTTCAAAGTCACCTATATGTGACTATAAATGAAAGCTTGTGGCGCGCAAAATGTAGAGATACAATCTTTCATTTACATAAACCCGTTGACATATCAACTGTATTTGATTTACTGTAAAACTACCTTAGGTTTCTTGAACGAAAAACCTGAAACTGAGTATAAACTGTGATGATACAAGTGTGATAATAACTTCTCTAATTACTATTGCGCCAAATTAAATACGGTTAAAGAAACTGAATGGATAAAATTTTTTAAACATTTAAAAAGTTGAGCGCCCCAAGCTTTTATTTATAGTCACATATAGGTGTCTTGATAAAAAAAATCTTTTCTACTTTTTAGTACATTAAATAAAAGCTTGTTTTTTTTAAATATTTTGTTTACAAATCAATTAAGTATTTTCATTTGGTTTCATCTCGAAATCAAATATTTTTCGAAAGAAACCATGCCTTTCGATTTAAAAAATGGAAAGTTACCACGGTATCTCGTAGACCTGTTGACATTTTTCGTTAACACGTATTTAGTATTACCATTGGATGTCTCCCTCAAAAGCATAAAACATTTTTAGGGAGAATTTTTTTGTACAATCTTATTTTTTCGATTTATTTTAAATCTTGTTTTTTCAATGGAATACCTTATATACACCAGGGTGACCCGAAAACTGACGTCCAAAGGGAGAATCTAGAAGCCTCTCATTAATGCCTAACAGAATCATCCAAATCTATGTTCTATGATGTTTTTCAGTTTTCAATAAAATGCCTTTTTTCTCTTTCTCTTTTCTGTATGTACCTTTCGCGCAATTTTCCTTGTGTTATCGTCATGAAGTGCACTGTTAAGCAATAAATAAATAACAAGTTGAACACTAACATAAAAACCTTAGATTTTGATCAAAAGTTTAAAAAAATTTGTTAAGGGGGTCGTAAAGTTTAAGGCGGTCAGTAAAATTCAGATGATATAAAAATACTTATAATAAGTCCGAATGACTCCAAATTGCGTTTAAAAAACGCTTAAGAGGGAGATAGATACACAGAAGAGAAAATAAATAAAAACCTAAGCTACAGAAAAAGTCGAAAAAAATTGAAAATGCTTTTTTTTCGGAAACCAAGAAAAAAATGTAGAATATACATGGGGACGATTCGGATAGGACATATCTAGATTTTCCTTTTGGAAGTCACCGATTGGCCATCCTGTATACATTTGTGTAAACTCACCTGATAAAGAATGTGTTGACAATGTTCATTTATGGCTGAACAGTGTACTTTATAACGATAACTAACACAAGTTTTAAAAAATCGCGAGGAAAGTACATACACGAAAGTTAGAAAAAAGAAAAACGTACACTATAAGCAGAGTCAAAATAAAAAAATGCTCCATTCTCGAAAACGATTTATCTTGAGTTATATTGATATGAGGCATTTAGATTTCCTTTTTGAATGTCACTTTTCGGACCATTCTGTGAATATATATATTTGATATATATAGATATCTGAAACATGAAACCGTATGATCTAAATGGTAGTCACGATGAAAGCGGGGAAATCCCGATACCAGCCGAGTTATTAATTATTCAACGGAGTGTACAAACCTCAAGTATGACATTAAAGGACAAGAAAATCGTCAACATGAGCAGAAACTAATAGTTTTGTTGTATTTTCAAGCGAAATTCCAAGCGTGACACATTTTTCATAATCGCAGCGCGTCTCACGCTTGAGGTAAAATGTACCGAAACGTCTGGCGCGGCGCCACTTAGATCGAATGAAGCTGCAATTTCGCGCGCGCGCATATCCGCGAAAACATCGTGAGAAAAAAGAACCGACGAGAAGGAACGTCTTATTGCAGAATTAAATTATTACATTTAGTTGAATGTTAAATTCAATTAATTCAAATCGATAAACTTGATCGAATCATCAAAGCTGCTTTTTTGGTCGAAAATCGAACTTTTTTTATCTACAGCTTGCCATGTTTATAATTTTCAAAATATCAAAAAAGTATCCGGCCATACGGAAGTTTTATTGTTATAACAAAATTGAAAAAAAAATGGTTTTTAATTCGGATCGCCCCAGTAGCCAGAACCACCTACACCGACTGCCCATTCAGCAGCGATACTTTGTTCAACTGATAACTTCATTGTTTATCAATATTTCCCATTGAAAAAAACTCAAACTCGCCAACCCTGCGTATTGATTGTGTGTAAAATCCCGACGGCGTCATCCCAAAAGTCTCATGAGAAAAAATATTGAAAACCGATTGGTCTGTCGGGCCCCAAGTTTACGCAGACCTCTGAAGACTGAATACCGTAAAAACTTTGAGCAGGTTTTGGAACCTTTTTTTTAACATCCTCAATTCCAACTTTTTTTGCTCCAATAGAAAAATGTGCCCTTTGATTATTAAATGTATAAGAAAGTCAAGCCCCCCCCCCCCCACAATTTTATGTTCTCTTTTGAAGTGTCAAAGTTACCCCGAGTGTGGGATTTGTTTGACAAGGCATTGAAATGCAACTTATGGGGTTACGTGGGTTGGAATTTTGAAAAAAAAACGTTTTTTTTTAAATTTTATTATCTAATGGTACAGTATGTCTAGAAAATTCTCCCAAAGTTTTAAGTCAATCGGAGTAAAAGTCTACGAGAGAGAGCCTTTGTGAATTCCCCCCGTTGGGAAAGACCGGCCGGGAGCGACGCAGGTACATGCATTTTTCTCAAAACACTATATTTGAAGTCGGTGGACACGATTTCTCGAACACGAATCCACCGATTTGATTGAAATTTTGCGCACTTCTTCAAAGTAGCATTGGCTAGTGATCGAACGAAGGTTTTAGTTTCGATTACAACTAATTTTGCAAGGCTATATGTAGTGTAAATTGTACCAAAAATTAAACAATTATGCATACAACTCTGCAAAAAATTCAAATTTCAATTTTTTTTGAATCCTTCATTTAATCATGCGCTATACTTATCTACTAACAGAAAAAAATTGGTTTTTTAAATTTCACATAAAGCTATCACGGGTCATCCTGACCACCATGAGGACACTTTTTTTAGGAGTCTCCGGAAACCAGGTCCCACCGGCTGAATTTTCCAAATTTGTTTAATTAATTTTTTTTTTAATATTGTTGCTATGTTGCTCTTTTATGTGCTTAACATTTTGAATAAAACAATTAATTTTGGCTTCGAAACCCACGTAACTCCTTATGTCGAATATTAAGATTAAGGGTTACTTTAACATCATTTTGATAAAAATAATAATATTTTATGCATTATACATGGAAATAAATGAAAAACAACAATTTTTTTCAATCACATTGTCATGTTTATTAAGGAAACATTTTACATAAAAATATCAAGTACCTGGGGTACTATTATAGGCACTTAATCAGTCTTATAATTATCGTCGAGATCAAAATCAACTTGAGCAACTTTACAATCAACTGTAGCAACATTATAATAACATTGAACAACAAATTTCAGCAACAATAGAAAAAACGTTAAAACCCCCAAAAACTGTCAAAGTTACCCGTAATGTCAATTCAACCCTTTACGGTAGTCCCCCAGCATCCGCCGGGTTACTTCAGGTGCTCCGCTGCTCCCATGCACACATTGACCGTTACCGCTATAGAGGCAGCAATTATTCCCATGTTTATTCATAACGTTGCAGTGTAACGTCCTTCGCGCAGCTCCGTCAATGTCCATTAACGTATTATAGCATCGGACTTTTCACAAACGTAAACACTTCCGCAATGTGAGCCTTCGAGGAGTATTTCCATTCTGGATCAGGACGCCTTTTTTTCACCTCAATTGCGACACATCATTGCAACTTTTCTTCGACTGTTGTAGCGTCGCGCGACGCATCCCAATTGCATTGAGGACGAGAGGCGCGAGTCGGTGGACCGGACGGACCGAAGGCTGTTCTCGCGCACAGGTTCACACGTACGATCGTTACTCAAACCGGAAGTGAACTATGTGTCTACCGAAAGTCCTCGATCTTTATTAAACCAGGCACAAAACGTCAGGAGGCTTTGTACTCTTTGTCTCTACGGATATAACGCTAAACGACGAAATCACGGTCACGTTGCTACAGCGAGAGAGAGAGAGAGAGAGAGAGAGAGAGAGAGAGAGAGAGAGAGAAAGGAAGAGAGAGAGAGAGAGAGAGAAAAAAAATATCTGACATTGAGATACACACGTGTATGTGTGGAGACTTAGGGTGCGCGCATACATGTGGCCATGGAGTCTGACGCTATATATGTGTACACAGAAGTACATTCCAGACTCCGGAATATAATGAGATTTGCATCAGACCACTCTATCTCTACCTGTGCGTACACAATACACACGAGCCAACCTTGGGAATAACAATTTCTTTTATGTCGCACGCGAGCTCTAAGGTTCTTCCTCAAGTTGAATTGAAAGTAGCCGTGACAGGGAGGGAGAGAGAGAGAGAGAGAGAGAGAGAGAGAGAGAGAGAGAGAGAGAGAGAGAGAGAGGGAAGGAGTATTTTATGACGAGACCTCAAAGCGTGCGTAACCCCGTAATGACAATGTTAAAATTATTTTTTTCAACCAATTGTACGTACCGACCTACCCATTTTTCGCGTTTCAAGGAGTCGTTTTCCGTATCTTCGGCCCTTTGATTTTTCGTCCTTCATCGGGTACTGTAAAATGGGGTTACTTTGAACAAGTTTAGTAAGTTTTTTGTAGGTAGCTTTTTTTAACATTTCAAATTCCAACTTTTTTTGCTCCAATAGAACGATGTGTCCTTTGGCAATCAAATGTATAAGAAAGTCAAGCCCTACCATCCCCCCACAATTTTATATAATTTTTTTCAAGTGCCAAAGTAACCTTGAGTGTGAGGTTTCTTTGACTAGGCATTGAAATGGAACTTATGTCAAACATTAAGAGTTATTTTGACATCATTTTGATGCCAAAATAACCCTTATGTCAAAATATGCATTATACATGGAATTAAATCAACAACAACGATTTATTATAATCAAATTGTCATCTTCATTGAGGAAACATTTTACATAACAATATCAAGTATCTAGGGTACTATTATAGGCATTTTATCAGTTTTATAATTATCATTGAGATCGAAATCAACTTGAGCAACATTATCATCAACTTTAGCAATATTGTAATGAACTTGAACAACAAATTTGAGCAACTATAGAAAAAAAGTTAAAAAAGAATTAGTCTGCGTTCTCGCACGCATTGAAACCGTATTTTGGCGCTCTGTTAAAGTAACCCTAAAAACTGTCAAAGTTACCCTGACTGTCAATTTAAGTCCCTTTTTCCACTACCTAGTTGTATCAGCCGAAAATAGCTCATTTTTTAGATTAAAAAAAATTGTGATGATAAATTTCTACAAAAATTAGTTATTTGAAAACGTATCATCTGAAGAACACTCTGTAATTTTTTTGTGTATAAATGTTTAATCATAATCGATTTGGAGTCGATTTTCGGGAAGCACCTCTCGAAAACGTCTTTTGGAGTAAGAAATGCCCGTCTGAACCAGTTTATCTAATCTCAAAAAACTAAACAGATTTCCTTAGTATATTCGTTTATCCTATGATTAATTGAAGGAATTTCCGAAATGTCAAATAAAAAACGATAGCGCGTGATCAAAGTGAGAGTTTTGATTTGTGCAAAAAATGGTTATTTTTCGGTCATCAAATCAAAAGTATACATCGGAAAAAAATCCTTCGATCAAATACTATATTGTTGACCTAGAAAAAGCCCTACAAAATTTCAGACAGATCGATGCAGTAGTTTTCGAGATATTTTGCTCACCGACATTGAAAACGTACTTTCGAGAAGAAGGCGTTTAAAGTTTCGAACGACGCTCCGAGCGTTCCGACGGACGTCAACATAACAGCCTATAAATCTGTCAATTTTAATCTGATCTCCTTGAAATTTTTGGGGAACATTTATAAGATGATATACTGTCAAAATATATTGGTTTTGAAATAAGTGATTTTTCGACATTTACAACTAGGTCCCCCCTTAAGGACACGTCTGGAAATCACAGCTTCAGAGAAGAGAAACACGTTGCTACTTTAGGACGATGAAGGAGTGACTTTCGACGCGAAAGTCCCTCTTATTGGCCGGAGGTCCAACACTTTTACTTGCATTTTTACAAGCTTTTCTTAACTTGCTTCGTTCGTATGTCTGTCTTTTCGATTGAAAATTCGTAATCCATTTTTCAAGCACGTGCTGGCACCCGGTTGAGTTGAAATTTGGCATGCCTATGGAACTTCGGTGAGAATGCAATGATATGGTACCATGGAGCTGATCCGATGATGGAGGTGGGAGGTGGGCAATGCAACTCCTTAATACCATATACTATGACAGTCGAGTTTGTGCTCATTTATTTTGTTATCATGAGCACTTTTCATTACACATGAAAACGAGAGTCTGATAATGGCGGTGGGAGGTGGAAACTAAAATTTCCTAATGGCAACAATCGAGTTTGGGCTCATCAATTTTGTTCACTCGAGCACTATCTATAATTACACTATTATAAAGTTTCTCGCGAAGCCTTTATAACCTAAGGTAAGGTTTTCGATTACGCCGATGTCTGAATGACATGGGGGTCTGGCATGGCAAATAAATAAACAAATTCTAATACTAAAAAGTATAAAATAAAATAAACATAAAACAACTTTTTTTAGCTTTTATTCAAAAGGTGCTGTACCGTAGGAGTAAAAAATAATGTTCAGTAAAATCGAAAATCAAAACAGTGTAACTACAAAAAAGTCCCTTCCTTGGTCACTAATCATAGATGCAAATACTCTAAAGGTATATAAACGTAGATATGTTTAAAATATGAAATATAAATTTTAGAAGCTTGAGGCGTCAAACGTCATAAGTAGTAATACTACATTAAAATTAAACTACATTAAAGTACATAAAAAAACTACATTAAAATTTCTAAAAAAAGCCTCAAGCTTTTAAAATTTATATTTCATATTTGTTAAATATTTATGTTTATCTACTTTTTAAGTACTTTCACTTATGATGAATGGCCAAGGAAGGGACTTTTTTGTAGTTATACTGTTTCGATTTTTAATTTTACCGAACATTATTTTGTACTTTTTAGTACAGTATCTTTCGAATAAAAGCTTGTTTTTAAAACGTTTCTTTTACGTTTATTACCACAGATGTTTGTGTTCTTTGGACCTTGATGCGGTCGAGGTTCTTCTATTGAAAGATTTCACAAAAGGGCTATATATATACACACATACATACACGCATATAATTTACATAGATTGGATTCCAATGTGGAATCTCGATTAGAATCCAATGACGAGCGTGACGTTCTAGTATAGCGATCCAATGCGATGACCCATTGGATTCCTATCAGAAAGTGGGAACAAGTATGGATCCCGAAGATTTCTGCCCTCTAACGTGCGTGTATATACGCACACAGAAACATAAGCATGTACGCAGGTATCCCGTTCACTGACGAATGAACGAGCCAAAAGTGTTGAGGTACTGTCGAAACTGACAATCGTCCACAAGTGTGCCGATTCCAATAGACTTTCGAATGAGCTTGGGAGAGATCCGGAAGGCTTCGGGCAGACATCGTAGAAAAGCGAGCATTTTAAACCGTCTTGCATCTCGCAGCAGTTGAATTGGCTATGCGGAACCGTGACTCGTTTGCGCTCGAAAGCAACATCGAATGCAGAAACATAATGAGTATTATAACAAGTACACTTCTATTTTTCCACGACAAGCGTTCACCGGAAGTTGATCGTGTCGGCGTACCGAAGCGGACCGGTTGAGAATCGTCGCGAGAACAGTGCGAGAGGGAGAGACAGTACGCAATGTGCTGTATAGGGTGTCACAAAATGACCTGACATTTTTATTTACTAATAATACGTATTATTTATTTGAAAAGTACGAATATGTTTTTTCAATATAAGGTACAAACATGGAGGGTACGTGTGGAACACAATATCCGATAAATAGTCGCCTCGTCCCAGTTTGCAAACGTTCACTCTTTTGACGAAATTTTCGATAACATTTTGGCATAATTGCGAACTAATTTCATTAAGGGGCCAGTCCACTTTGAAGCCACAAAAAAGGCTATTTTCGCGATTTTTTTTGAGGATTTTATAACAGATGTGAATATAAAAGTTGTTGGGCTTGATAAACAAAGTCTTGAAATACATTTACAAAAAATTTAATTCATTTTTATTGATTTTTAAGTACGAAAACTATAGTTTAACGTAACGCCCCAAAAATAGGTGGGCTAGGTAGCTCCATCACAACTCGGCAACGGCTTGTCTGAATCGAAAATATCAAAGTCCTTTAGATTCAGTATGACACCAGCTACAAAATAACCCTCGGATATAAAGATTTATCAAAAAATTAAAAAATACCAGATGAAAAACGAAAAAAGTAATTAAAAGATGCGTTTTTTTCGCAGTTTTTCGCAAAAAAAAGAGTAAAAATAAAAATTTTTAAACCATCGAGAGTCATCTTGTTGCGAATGATGTTTACAATATGTGATTCAAATTTCAAGAGAATCGGTTTATTAGTTTTGACATTTTAGTCTATCGTTTGAAGATTACAGTATGAAAAACTCACCTAAACTCAATCGGCAATTCCTGCACCGTACAAAATCCCTTCTGAGTGCTCATCATCATCGATTTCTTCAAGTCTCGCTTGCTTTCGATTTTTCGAATTTTTCAAAGTGGACTGGCTCTTTACATACGCGATTTCGCCGATTTTCGAAGGTACTTTCTTTCTAGACGCGGTTAGAAAAATGACGCATATATTGACAACATTTTTTTTACAGATCATTTATGCACATGGTTAAGTATATGTAAAAAAAGCCAGAAATATTAAAAAATGGCGGAGATATAACATAATAAAGCAATGTATTTTTTTTTGCGCGCGCGTTGATGGTGAAAGTTCTCGGCATCGATGTGGGTGTCTGAAAAAAATGAACATATTTATAATTGCATAATGAATGTATCTTCAGTGTGAACCAACGATATTATTTAAAAAAATTATAATAAAAGTTCGAAACAACATTTTTTTACTCAATTTTCTTTCGGTATTTTATTTTTTATATTGTTTTGTGTCATTGAAATTCTTGTTTCTGTGGTTCACACGACAGGTGATGATATTAAGAATATGTTGTAAAAATTTCAAAGCGATCTGAACCTTCATTCAAGAGTTAGAACTTTCACAAGGTTCAAAAAAGTGAATCGTGGAAAAACGGCTTTGAAGTTGGCGGCCGGGCGTGCCCTGCCGTAACTATTATAAATGCAATCTTACCTCATTTAACAGCTTTACAGAATTTTTCAATTCTGTAAAGCTTAAAATATTCCTAATCGTTCAGGCTAATGGAATAAAAAGTAATGAAAAATTTTTGAAATTTTTCGCGTATGTAAAGCCTTAATTCGTATATTGTGTTCCACACATAACCTCCATGTTTGTACCTTACATTAAAATGAAAATATTCGTACTTTTCAAATGAATAATACGTTTCATTGATAAATTAAAATATCAGGTCATTTCGAGACATCCTTTATATCGCTCATAGTCCTCCCGTAAATCAGCGTATGTTAATTTTCTTGTCCAGCTGCACACAATGTACGCGTCCATCAATGACGTATCGCGTCGTGCACGTATATCGAGCGTAACGAAATCGGCTCCGTTTCTTCGCTCAATTAAATCCACACGTTCATATACACGTACATCCACACCCCCACATATATCACTACACAAAGATCGCTGGTCGGATATTCTTTCGCGAGGATACAGAATTGCGAAATGATTTACGACCCAAGGCTCGTCCACGATCGGACAATTTTCTTTCGCCAACACAAGACGCGCAACGTTCATCATCGCTGTTCAACGTTCGTACTTTACCAAAGAGAGAGAGAGACAGAGAACAAAAAACGTTCACGGTCTGTTTTCCTTCCGGGACAAAAAGGTCTACGATGCGCAAACAAAATGATCACTTTCCCTCGGTGATGGAAAAATCTCTTTCCTCGGACGATTAACGTTCTCGCACTAAAACGAGCAATAGATGCTTTCGGAGGTATATACATGTTTTGCCAAAACTTTTTCGCAACGGGTCGTTCAGCTTGGACTGGCTGATTGATCTTCAGTGAAAACGAGAGTTTTCGGGGATATGCCTTCATTTTTATTGCGTAGTGACAGCACTCGTAGAAACGTTGCAATATATGGCACATCGTAAGAGATCACACACACCCACACACACACACACACACACACACACATATATATATATATATATATATATATATATATATATATATATATATATATATAAATGCACACACACGATACCTGCAACCATAAATTTTCTGTCGGAATAACGCCATAAAGATGATCGCCACGTAAACGTGCTCTTCGTACTCCTCTCTTCGTCCCTCTGCACGTCCTGTCGCCTTTTCTTTCCTCACTCTCTCTCTCTCTCTCTCTCTCTCTCTCCCTCTCTCTTTCTCTCTCTCTCTCTCCCTCTCCCTCTTTCTCCCTCTCTCTCTCTCCCCCTCCTTCCAACCGTCGCTCGGTCTTTTCACTTTCGTTGAGAGGAACATCGGGAAATGTGGGTCACGAGGTCATCGGGCCATCGGCCGTGTTCCACTTTCGAGGCCGCTCCTTTCCCTCTTCGAAGAGCAGACCGCGACCGAGCGCGCCGGCTGTTGCTCTCCCTTCTTTGACCGAATTTAAGGTATCCCCAAAAATTCTTTTCGCTCCCCAAGAAATGATTTCGCGCTTGATAGCTGCGGCGGTTGACGAAAAAATTGAGGTACTTTGGGGTAGATCAAAGTTGGAGAGGGTTCAGAGTGTAACGGTTGGAAAGAAATGACGCGGCGGAGTGATCTTCGTACGAGGGGAGTGTGGGTTTGAGGAGAATGGACACATGTGAAAGAAAAAAAAACATCCGATGTCAGTATAGGCGAGGATCATCCGTTTTGTTTGAAGACGAAAATGGGAGGTTCGCGCCTTTTATTCTCGTCGTCTGAGGCAAAGCGGAACGAACGGTCACCCATCCAAGTATTGAACCAGCGCTGCACTGCATGGAAAATCGCACACCGATCGCGTTGGTGGCTCGCCAATAGAGTTGTTGTTGCCAACTATTTTTCATTTCGCAATACAATTAACGGGGATATCGCGCAAAGAGGCACCGCGGACTCGCGGACGGTTACCCCGGAAGCGCTGCTTTCACTTTCCCCACATCGATCCGAGACGAACCTTACTTTCCCTGCGAGACACTTATGGCGATAATAATAATGATGAAAGAAAAAAAGGAAAAGAAATACGTATACACGAATGTGTGAAACGAGCCCAGACGCTTTAGCCTTCGACAGCGTAGGTGTAAGCGAGCCAATCCGGATAATGTATGCGTGCATTCGTATGTATATTTATTGGCGCTTGTAGGCCGACGAGACGCGGGCCTGCGAAACTCACCGAAAACGAGGTTTCTGGGCCATCGAGGATAACAAAGAAGCTCTCCCTCCCTCCCTCTCTCTCTCTCTCTCTCTCTCTCTCTCTCTCTCTCTCTCTCTCTCTCTCTTTTCCCTCCTCTTTTTTGCTCGAGAGTAAACTCGTTGAACCCACTTTAGGTCGTTACTTGAATTCCCTTTTCCCTAGATTGCACTCCAGCCTCCTCGTCGACACGTTTTCACGATTTTACGCAGCTGCGGGCACGCGGCTCTCTCTCTCTCGCCGCAGGATTCTCATGTACCGTCGAAAAATCTTCATCGCTCGGTCGTGATTTCGTAACGAGAACTTCGGAGCACACACAAGCTTTCTAGGCTTCTCGCGCAATCAAGGGCAGCCTTGGTGAAGTGAAATTTCGACTTTCTGAAAAAGTGGAGTAGATTTTACGATACCGTACGGTGGAAATGTTGGACGAATATCTATGGAGAGCCGAATCATCGAAATTCGCGGCTCTGCAGTTTCTCGTAGGATCGAGCGGCTGCGAACACCTCGGGATGTCTTACAGCTTTATTATACGCGTTAGTAGGGCAAGGAAAAATACGGACGTCGGTTGAGGCATAAGACTCGCAGGGAAAATTCTTGTATATTGAAAAAAAATGAATATTAATTTTCACTACTTGTATTTAAATTCATTTAATACTTTCTGATATTTAAAATTTAATTTTTGAGACAGTTGTGAGGCATGGCATTTTTACTGGAATGTGCTATATATTTTTGAAAAATTGTATAGTAATTTTCTGAATTGAATTCTTTATATTATTTAACAAAGAATTATTTTATATATTAGGGTTGAAAGATTCGGATTTTGTTTGATATGTAAAAATGAAATTAGTGCCTTAACTATAAAGAATACAGTAAACATTTTTCTATATTTTTCTAAATATCTTTTTCCATACTTTTCGTATATTTTCTTGGGTTTGTTTGGACCTTCTGACAACCCAAAGAAACCCAAATAAATTCGATCATATTGGAATGTAGTGTATTTTTTCCTCATATTGTATTGCAATATTTAAAAACCAAGTCTTATAGTGAGAAAAAAATTCTTTTTATATACATGTATTGAAGATTTTTAGATACATTCTATATATTTTCTGACCATTGAAATCTGACAAATATTTAAAGCATTCAGTGAACAATTTTCTATACTTTATCTGATATCTAAAAAAATTATGTTGTGTATTTGCTGTACGTTGGAAAGAATGCTGTTTATTTTCTTCTGGCATTTAAAATTACAAGATATACATGGAACGTTCTCCTATATTTACTCTAATATTAAAATGAAAGTTTCTGCTACATCTTTGCCTTGAAATATGTCAAATATGTTTCTGATACTTTCTTCTCATATTCAAAATGCAATTATAAATAACGTATACACCAAATTCTTCTACATTTTATTTGATATTCTTCGTTATTTATTATTTCTCTACATTTTGCAGTGAAATATTCCAGACTGTTTTTGCTACTTCATTCTGACATTTTTTAAATTACAACGATAATAAAACGCCTGTACATCTTTAAAATAGGAAAGATTTTTTAAACCGATAGACTAAATTTTCCCGGGAGTCTCAAACCCCGCCACCCCGTCGTATTTAACATCGTCAAATGGCCCGATGACCCGAATATACATTTGAATTATCTTGGCAGGTCAATGATCGCTCGTCGCTATCTTCATACCCAAGGCTATGCGAAAAAGGCTCGATCGAGCCTGGGCTAAACATTTTCAGACGCCAAAACGTCGAGAAATTCTTCGCACGTACACCTCAACTCTCGGTGAAAATATATCCTGCCGAAGCAACGAGCTCCAAGGAACGACGGCAGTTATCATTCGTCGATAAGCGTCGTCTATTGTTCGCGTACGAAAAATCGGCGCGTAAAAGAGAAATTCGCGATATTGGCTATGAGACGCGGTGGCAAAGCGTGCAACTACCATCAACATACATAGGGGAAGAAAGTGAGAGCGCATCGATGCTCTTTCTTTGATCAAACGACTCTCGCTCAATTTCCAATCTCTCTCTCGTAAATAATTTGTGCGTGGACAAAAGTTATTGGCATTTATACCGCGGCATATTGTGAGAAGTAAATCGTAAATAGTCCCGACCTAGCCATGTGAATTTTATGCTCACTTTTTTTCAACACGCAATCTGCGCCATCGAGCCCAAGGTTCTATGCCTTTCAACTTTTTTTTGTCCGGTCGTTTTCTCTTCCGCCTTCTCTCTCTCTCTCTCTCTCTCTCTCTCTCTCTCTCTCTCTCTCTCTCTTTCTCCCTCTCCCTCTCCCTCTTTCTCTCTCGTTCTCTACGGAGATGTAAAGGATGGAAATCAGTCAACACAGAAATAACGTCTGACTTGTTCCGAATAGTCTGGCACGAGATTGCGCGCAACTTGGATTTTTCGACACCCGGAAATCACCCAATTAAGGGGTTGTGCATATATTTGTGAAAGTCGAAAAATCACTTTTTTCAAAACCAATACATATTAGTGATGACATATTTTACAATATATCATCTTAAAAATGTTCCCTGAAAATTTCAAGGTGATCCGATCAAAATTGACGGATGTATAGGCTGTTATGTTGACGCCCGTCGGAACGACTTGACATCTCAAAATGACTTGACACTTCAATTTATGAATAGAACGTATTATTTATTTCAAAAGCACGACAGATATTGTGTTCCACACATAACCTCCATGTTTGTACCTTACATGGAAATAAAAAAATTTGTACCTTTCAAATGAATAGTGCGTTTTATTAATAAATTAAAATGTCAGGTCATTGCGAGACACCCCATACGTTTTTAAAGTCGGTGAGCGAAATAGCTCAAAACCTACTCCATAGATCTGTCTGGAATTTTAAGGCCATTTTCTCGATGTCAAAATATAGTATTTGATCGAAGGATTTCTTGTACCGATGTGTACATTCGATTTTATGGACGAATAATGCCAATTTTTTTTCGCAAAAATGAAGATTCACTTTGAACACGCCCCATTTCTTTTACACTTGGTATTTCGGCAATTCATTTTATTAATCGTAGGATACACTAATATACTAACGAAATCCGTTTGATTTTTTGTTATTAGATACCGTGGTTCAGAAGGGCTCACCACAAAAGACGTTTTCAAAATGTGCTTCCCGGACATTGGCTGTGTTCGATGACAATTCCATATTTTGACGCAAAAAAATTACAGTGTTCTTCAGATGATACTTTTTGAAATACCTAATTTTTGTAGAAATCGATCATCACGATTATCTAAAAAAAAATCCAAAAACGAGCTGATTTCGACTGTTACAGCTAGGCGTGACCAGTTAAAGAGAAACATTCTCACATTGGAGCACGCGATTATTCCACGATGCGTTATTTTACCTGAACGCGCGTGAAGCACCCTTCGACCGGGCACGCGCTTCCGTCATCTCATTGTTATTGCTAAGCGCAGCAACAGTAAAATCTCCCTTTCGCAGTCAAATTACACGCAATAAAGTTTCAAGGTGCACACCCGGAAACGGGGAAAAACGGTTAGGAGGACGCACCCTCTCTCTCTCTCTCTCTCTCTCTGTCTCTCTGTCTTTCGGTGCGCTATCGGAATCGCACGTCAAGACAATAATCGTAAACGAATAAAACAGCAATAGAATGGAAACCTTGGCTCGTGAGCGCGTGCTGGGCGTGGATAGAGGCACGCGAGGGCCACGCTCGTTCCCTCAGCTCACTTTTGAGTTCTCCTCCTCGTGTTGACAGCACTGACCCGCGTGCCGTCAAAAATCAGCTTGGTAGAATCGTAAAAATGACATTTTCTGAAAAACCCTCGCTGGCAGGTTTTTCCTCACCTCTCTCACTCTTTAACCACTCGTACCGAGAGTATAAGACGTTCCCCATATTTCTGGTAAACCGATCGGAGATTTCATCAGTCACTTTTCGATGTTACTCTCAATGGCGATGGATAGAACGATAACTCTTACAGGGTATCGTTGATTCTAATAAAACTCCTTAAAAATGCCTTTCTTTTACGATCGACTATTTCGACTCGCAAAAGAATTGCGACAACAGACACGGCGCTGGAAGTTTCGTCGCGGCCAATCGCGTGGCCCGTAACAGCGAAAAAGTTCGCTGAATTTTTTCGAAAAACAAGTAAACAAAAACCCACGTTGAGACGGAAAAAAGGGCGCGATATGGAGGATGGATTACTCGGACGGGGCGTCGAAAAAGTAAGAAGATTCGAAGATTGGAGGGCGATGATGTTATATACGACGTCGAGCCACCCGCGGGAAATATCAGATAATCCTTGTGGACTATTTGAAACTCTGCCGGATAAAAGTTGAACAAAAATTACAAAGAAAAAACAATATCGAAAAGAAACCCTCCACACATACACACACCCACACCCACACACACACACACAAATATATATATATATATATATATATATATATATATATATATATATATATATATATATATATATATATATATATATATATTAGAAATTTTCCAAAAATCATACGTACCATGATAACTCGAAATCCTTAGACTTTGGACTGAGGTAACCTAGGTTAGATATGGTCCTAACGAGGTGACCTATCACCCCCTTAAGGCTTTGCATCCTTCCTTTCCTCTTCAGGGTTTGCGACCTTCCTAACACCGTGTGTACATATATATATATATATATATATATATATATATATATATATATAGGTCGATGCAAAACCTTAAGGGGGTGATCGGTCACCTCGTTAGGAACATATCTAACCTAGGTTACCTCAGTCCAAAGTCTAAGGATTTCGAGTTATCATGGTACGTATGATTTTTGGAAAATTTCTCAAAGTTAGGTATTAACTCGCTCATAATGTTCAAACAGACAATAATTGGTAACTAAAAACTTATTTGCGACTTAGCTTAATGTGTATTCAATCGTTAAACACCAATACAGTTGAATAATTAAAAACTAGTCGACAAATAAAAATACCTCTTATGTTAATGCTAATTAAAAAAAAATAGTATTAATATATAAGGTAAACGAGTTAGTATCTAATTTTGGGAAATTTTCCAAAAATCATACTTACCACGAAAACTCGAAATCCCAAGACTTTGGACTAAGGTAACCTAAGTTACATATGTTTCTAACGAGGTAACCTATTGCCGTCTTAAGGTTTTGCATCGACCATTCTAACACCCCGTTTATTAGGGTCATTATAAAAATCAACTGTTTTTTTTTAATTCCCTTATTCAGTGGTTGCAGTAAGGTGGAATAAGACGCCTGTTAAAATATGAGCCGTTAATATTAATATTTAGAAGTTCTCGTCGCGATTTTCTATTTTCCATGCTAATAATAACATGAAGAAAACATTGCTTGCTATTTTGAATTTTATAACTCGCCAACGGGCAAACGTATAGCAATGCACACGACATAATTTTGCACGGAAATGCACGCTTTATAAAAAAGGCTCTTATCGTTTCATAATAAATCTACTCTTTCAAAAGTTATTCAAGGTCAAATTCGCATGTATAGTGTCTTCGAAGATTTTTTCACTTTTTTTGGCGAGACTATCAGGCTCATCACAAAGTGTCATTCAATCTTTTTCGTAGATTATTTTATTTTAGTAGATTTTTGTAGATTATTTTATTTTAACATTAGAAAAAAAAGAAAAATCTTTAAAAAAGTGTGACTGACAAAATATCACTTAGCGGTTTGTTTCATGACGACTTCAATATCCTTGGAGCAAGCTTTGATGAGATCGAGAGCCGCAAACATAGCGAGGACTCAGATTCGATTTTAGGGTCAGTTGGTGAGACACACTCGATGGGCGATTTCCAGGGCGTCGTGAGAAGTGGAACGCGATCTCAATGATAGATAATTTGGAAGCGTTTGTAACGGGGTTACGCGAGGTAATATATAGGACAGGCCCTGGTTTTTTAATTCTTGCGTAGGGCTGTTCGAGGCCATTCAATATTGACTGAATGATACGCGAGATAAATTTTGAAAGCGCGCACTCGAGAAAACATCGTACCTCGCAATGTGTTCGTCGCTTTGAAAAGCCGAGAAAGTATGCTAGCTCAAGAGGTCCGCATAAGCTCGAAGTGTGAAAAATAGGATTTTTTTAATTTGTAGTTTTATAGTCCAGAGTCTTAACTTCAATTTGCACCAAAGATTTAGTAAACATTAAAAAAAAATTGATTAAGTAAATTGATTTTTGTAAAGGGTCAGCCCGCTGCGCTGCGACGAACCGCTCCGCTGCGATTTAACTTTTTGTTCTTTGTTCGTTCTTTTCGAAACACTTCAAATTCGGACCGAGCATAGCTTATGACAATTTATATCGTATGGCCGGATGTTTTTTTACACGTTTACCCATCAGTTAACAACAAATAATTGGAGTCGTTTTTCTTGCTAAAAATCGAACTATTTTCTGCAGCTTGCCATTTTTGTGATTTTTTAATTTTCATAAAAAGTATCCGGCCATACAAAAGTTTAATTGATATACTAAAACTACATTTTTTATTTCCGATAATGTTAGTCGCCAGAGCCACCGGCACCGATTGGCCATGCAGCGACGGCGACACTGTTGAAAAATAATAATAATTTCATTGCTTGTCAATATTTGTCAGTAAAGAATATTCAAACTTTGCAAGACTATGTATTAATTGTGTGTAAAGTCCCGACCTTCCCATTCTAATACTCTCGTCGAAAAAAAAATTTTGAAAATCGACTTTTTTTTTGGGCCCGTACTTATGCAGACCCGTAAATTCAATAATTTCGGAGCAACGATCGTGTAGTTACATTTTCGCCAGGGGTTCAAATTTCTCCTAAGTATGAATGTAATACCTCGCACGCGATCCAAGATAAAAAAAACGTACATGGTTATATGTATATATGCATATGTATGTGTGTGTATATATATATGCGCTCGCGAAGAAACATGCTCCACTTTTCTTCGTCGATATTGATATACCAGCTTGTGCATATGCCCTGATATATTTCACACGAGGTATTGTCAAGAAGGTAAGAATGTGTCGCGCGCGGCTGCCGGGACGAGCCGACGAAGAAGGCTTTTCTATTCCGGGACAATGATGAATAAGTTATAAGTGGGTAAATAGGTCGCCCACCCACGTCTCTGGTATGTGCCCGGTCAGAGCGGATACGTACTGTGTCCTCGTGTCTCAAGTCCCGGGGTCGATACAAATTTCAATATGCGCAGCCTTCTCGCGGCTCGAAACACTCGAGTCCTTCCTCTTACTATTTTTGCGCCTTTTTTTTAAATTTTCAATTGACCACTCGAACATTGCCTTTCCGAGATTTTTTACGAATTCGAGAACCTCTCTTACGATAGTAAGATAGTAAGTACTTTCTCAACGAGAATGTACAGCTCCGATCCACTATACTTTCCATTTTTCCGAAACTTTGGAATTTCAGGCGAAGAAATTTGCCTCTCAACACTTGCAATTTTTCTCGACATTGAATTCACCTTATTCATTAAAATAAAAAATTAATTCATTGTTCCGAGGTTCACGTTTGTAAATTTTTTGATCGTTTTTTTTAAATAAATGCAATTGGCAAAATAAAAATCCCCCCATACCGTCATAAATGTCCTGGCCGAGAAAGAGAACGCAACACTCTCACCGCGGGGTTGCCCGTTACGTGTGGATTAGAAATCGGGAATTAGAAACTTGGAACAGAAGTCAGCGATGAGGTCGATCCTGGGCAAGAATAATACACGATCCTGCGGAGCGCACGATCGTCGTGACTTTTCCGTTTTTTTTTCGTCCTTATCCCCCAACCCCCACCGTCTCTTCCCCATCGAGTGAAAAATCGTAATCGAGCAATAGCGAGTCAATTTTATTGAGCAACAGAATCCCACACTGCATATTGTGGCTGGCCAATTATTCATTTATTGCGAGGCATCGATATTGCCAGCTGCTGCTGCCGCGCGTAATATGAATATATACAGGGTGTCCTAGAACTGAATACGTTCCCTGAAATGGAGGATTGGGGGTGAAATTCTGAGTCGAATTATATAAGCATGTGTGGGTCTCAGATCAAAGCCTGAATTATTATTAATTTTTTAAGACGGGCCAATCAGGTGCGGCCGCCTTTAAAAATGATTAATAATTCAGGGGCTGATCTGAGACCCACACATGCTTATATCAATTCACTCAGAATTTCACCCCCAACCCCCCATTTCAGGGAACGCATTGAGTTCTGGGCCACCGTGTATACACTCACACGCACTAAACAATATATGTAGATATATAATGTACGGAGAAATTATATTTAAAAGCCGTTATATCTATGCGATGTGGCTATCAACACACTCGCCTTGAGATCGGTCCTTCAAATTCATTTAAGGGGGGCGATCCTTCCATAACGTAAAGAAGAGCGTGTGACCGAAAATAAACTCCACGAGAAAGCCAAGGGTCTACTTTATGATCCCGGAATCGCAGATCAATCGGTAGTCCATATAGTTACCAAATTTTGGACACGTGGAACTTTAAACACGTTTTCCTGAAACCCACTTTTTCGCGAACCTCGTACAAGATAACTCAAAAAGTATGTGATCGATCATTTTGAAATTTCGCACACTTGTAAACAACATAATTAGCATATACGGGAACCTAACCTCCCTTGAAAATTATTTCAGGAAAACTACTTTTACTCTAACCCCTCGCGGTAACGCGTTCTGGCTGTAACACGCTGGTCACAGGGGGTCGGAAGGACCCCAGCCATCTTTCAAACGATGGCCACGTTGACCATATTGTTCCGAATTACCTATAAAAATTCAAGATATTAGTTTGAACATTCTAGAATGTGGCATTCTTTGTATTATATTTTAATCGCATTTTTGCATGGCGGAAAAAGTCAGCAGGGTTCAATGGATGAAAAAGGCCTTTTTTTTACTAAAAAAATCATAACTCTGGCAATTATTTTTCCATAAAATTTTCACAACACCCTTGAGATATGATAGTTGAAGACAAAAATAGCTCCATAGTGGAAAAGAGTTTAAGAAAAAATAGTTCCACGTCCAACCCTAGTCTTCACTTACAAAGGGTATACCGAAGTACCATTAGAAGGCAGGCCAGTCGCCTTGGCCGCCAACTTATAATAGTAATTTTGGCTTAAAAATGCGTTTGGGGTCATTTTGACCCCGGGTGACCGCGGAAGGTTAATAAACACTATAGTAAATATTTCATAAAAAATCAAACCACGTACCATTTTGCAAAGTTTTCACTTTCCATTGGATTTTTTAGGTTCACACAGATCGTGTGAGTCTTAGAAATCTAAAACTTTGTGGCTCTGATGTTTCAGACCAATGCAGCATACGCTAGGTTGTACGCCGTGGAACAACTCAGGCGGCAACCGTCTCTGAAGCAAGTGTCGTACAGCCGACATGTTTAAGTATTAAGAAAAAAAAAGATGTAATAATATGTACGTAAAATTTCGATTGTATAGAATAAATAGTATCGACACAAGGTGGTGATGTAAAGTGGAATATGGTGGGGAATGTATTAAGGCGAAAGGACCTTGTACAAATGGAAGCTACAAAAAAAAATAGTATCGACCCCAAAAAAATCTCCAAAGTTCGCTTATTTTCGGCTGCCTAGAGGGATCTTCCCACCTAAGCGAATCGTTGATTTTGGGGATAGGACGCTTCTCGAAATGACTTTTATATGAACATCTTTACTTTTAGCCAGGGTGATTTTGGAGACGCGGGGTTTACGAAATAGTGAGTACGGGGACTAATAGTATGGGGCTATTATGAGGACGGTCCGCTAAGTCGAGTAGCTTCCAAATCACTTTTCTCTCTCTTTCGATATATACAGGAGAGTGTGTATGTGTGAATGTATGTATATATTCGAGTTTTGGATCAAAGCGTGGATAATGTGCTCCGGGTACTCTCACTTTCTCCGTCGAGACCGAGATACACAATGACCCGGTTTCGTGACCGCGTATATATATATACATGGTAAATATGTATAAACGCTCGAATGGGAAAGTGAATGTTTCACCTCGATTTTCTTCATCTCTCCTCCAAAGAGAAACAGATATATATATATATATATATATATATATATATATATATATATATATATATATAGATAGAGAGAGACAATTCGAGACTCACAGTGAAATTTGCCTTTCGTTTCAAATATCGCAAGGGGAACTCATCATCATTATCGTGTATGCTCGCGTATAGACGGATCATCGTAGCGAGAAAAAAAGGTCCCCAGCCGTACACGTGGCTCGTGTGCTCGACGGGGCCATTGAAGAGTATCGTTGAAAAATAGCTTCGACGATATAAAAGTACACAATAAAAAAGGCGAATACTCTTAACCGTGAGAGCGAGAAGCAGCGACAAATTTAAGTTGAATAAGGCACACGTGACTTTCCTCACGAATGCGCAGATACAGCGCCAGGGGTGTGTATCATTGAACATTTTGGCAACGATTACGAAAAACGAAAAAAAAAAGGAACAATAATTAACTTGAGGGACACTGTGCAGGAAAACACACGCAGCGATCTGCTCGCTCGCGGCTCCGCGATTTATGATCTCGTGATTGAGTGGACAGTTATGATTACCTTCGCGGAGGTCTTATGACTCCCCCTTCTCTGCACCCCGCTACTTTCACGCTTTCGTGCCCGGGCACGTGGAAAGTGCGGAAAAATCACGGCCATGTACGCACAAATGTTTTCTTCGTTTATACAATGTTGCCGTGAAAATAAGGCGCAATATGATACCGTAAAACGGGGCTAAATTTACATCAAGGGGTTACCTCCACTTGCGATTTTGAAAAAATCGATTTTTTTGTAATTGCATTTTTTTGAAGTATAAGTATCTGAGAATGTGTCCTGAAAATTTCAAGTCGATCCGACCAAAATTGACTGAGATATGAGCGTTGAAAGAGAAGAATCCGCGTTGAAAGAGCGTTGAAAGAGAAACTTTAAACGCGTTTTTCTCAAAATGGCATCTCTGAAGTCGGTGACCAAGATTACTCGAACACTAATGAACCGATCTTCTTGAAATTTTGCAGGCTTATTTAATACATAAAAATGTAGTCTTTAATCGTTCGATTTTTTTTCGAAAAATCGCCGTTTTATAGCCAAAAAACGGCCGTTTTTTCGTTAAAATCGAACCATTAACTTTGACTGTCCGCCATTTTGTGAAAAATAAATATTTTTTAAAATCCTTCGATTAAAGACTAGTTTATACTTATATTTGACTAAATCCATCCGCATTTTTTTTTCAGATGATCCACTTCGCCGCAATGTTGGTCACCGCAAACCGTGTATATAACAACATTATTTCATTGACGGAAATTGGCCACTAAACAATGTAATATTTGTCAATAAAAAAATTACTGAAAGTTCTTCAAGATGTGTTCTTTAAGATGGTATATTGATCGATTAAAAAAGTTTTGTAGTTTTCTTTAAAAAATTCATGAAAAAGGCCTTTTTTGCGCTACAAGAGGGGGTAACGCCTTAAGGTAGAACGAGCGCGCAATCTTGATTTCTATAGATTTTGTTCAAATTTTAACCAGATATTGTTCATATCAGTATGCATGTTTGAGTGAAATTTCAGAACAGTCAACTGTTTAGATTGGGAGATGATGGGTTACAAAATTGGAACTTTTAACACTGCAGGGTCTGCATTGACCGAAAGTCAGGTCGCACAATTCGTCGTTCCATTCTATTGTGTTTATAAGTTTTGAATAAAAATTATGTTTAGATAGCAAACTAGTTAGGGGCAGAGTGAAAAAAGTTTGGATTGCCTTTGCTATTCAGTTTTGCTAAAAACGTTCAGTAAAGACAGAATAATTATTCGTAAAAAATATTTGTTCTCTATAATAAGAAGACATATGGCAACACCGCAGAACAGTATTGTTCAATATTTCGAGGAAAAAATAATTATCGTGTTCCTAAAGTTAAAAATTTTGTCATAAAAAAAAATACTTGCATTATAAATATTAATATTTTATATTGTTTATGTTATATTCATTAACAAATAAAAGTGTTGGTTGATTTATGACTGATAGAAAACTTTGTTCGATAAAAAATTACTTCCAAATAAACATTTGTTTTGCAGTATTATTTTAAATGTGCCGCGCAAAATCACGTCATTGGATACGTGGAACGATGCGGTGTTGCCATATGTCTTCTTATTGTAGGGGACAAATATTTTTTACGGAAAATTATTCTTTCTAAATTTCAATGCAGACCCTGCAGTGTTAAAAGTTGCAATTTTTTAACCCATCATCTCCCAATCTGAATAGTCGACTGTTCTGAAATTTCACTCAAACATGGATAATAATATGAACAATGTATGGTTAAAATTTGAACAAAATCTATAGAAATCAAGATTGCGCGCTCGTACTACCTTAACGGTAACTCTGACAGTTTTTGGGGCTACTTCAACAGAGCGTCAAAATACAGTTTTGACTAATTCTTTTCTAACTTTTTCCTATTGCTGCTCAAATTTGTTGTTCAAGTTTATTATAATGTTGCTCAAGTTGAATTTGATCTCAATGATAATTATAAGTCTGATCAGGTGCCTGAAATAGTACCCTAGGTACTTGATATTTTTGTGTAAAATGTTTCCATAATAAAGATAATAATTACATTGTATAAAATCGGTGTTCTTTTATTTAATTCCATGTAGAATGCATAAAATATTAATTTTTTCTATCAAAATGATGTCAAAGTAACCCTTAATTTTTGATAAAAGTTGCATTTCAATGCCTTGTCAAAGAAACCCCACACTCGAGGTTACTTTGGCACTTTAAAAAATATATAAAGCTGAGGGGGGTAAGTGGGGCTTGACTTTCTAAGACATTTGACAGCCAAAGGATACATTGTTCTATTGGAGCAAAAAAAGTTGGAATTTATGATGGTAATACAAAGTTACCTGCAGAAAACTTCCAAAACCTGTGGAAACCCGCGTAGAAATTCCGATGGGGCCCAGATCAGGGCCCGATCAGGTTGCCTGACTGCCCTGGTAGGGCACTAATAAGGCAGCCTGAAAGGGCACTACTAGGGAATGTAACGTTGTGTCACCTATAGGGCTTGATCTGGTTGCCTGATCAGGCCCCTATCAGGTTGCCTGATCAGAAAGAAATGCATATAATATTTCAAAAAACCAAAATGGAATGAACCACTTAATTTAGAGTTCCACTACAATGATTTTGTATCATAATTCGTCATCCCTGGTCTGCTAAAACGTTTTTGTTCGAAGATAATATTTCGCCTATCTGGGAATCGAACCTCGTACCTTCCTACCCAAAGCTAGACACGCTGCCCCTATGCTACCGAGTGCTTGTAACATCTTGGTCCCAGATATGGCATAACAGACCAAATGAATTCCTATAATTATTTGTTGTATTACATAAATACATATCAATTAGTTAATATCATTGTGACAATTAAAGAGGTTTGTCGAATAACATGCTATAGATTTTTGAAACTTAACCTTACATATATATATATATATATATATAGTTCCTCTCTCTCTCTTCACCTTACAAAGCTGCCGAAATCTTCTAACACGCATCCGAGTTGCGTAACGTTTTTTTGTCGTGACAGTCTATAGCACCTTTTTTAAAAATAGAATTCAGGAATGCATCGAAACTCCGAAGCTACGATGCTGTAAAATCGAAGTTTCCATGTGAAAAATGAGAGGTTATGTGCATCTAGCGACTGCTGAGGCAGGCATAGTGCAAGCCTATTTATGGCCTCATCAGGGAAAGCCATAGTAGGGCCTATCAGGGCAAACCTTGGTAGGGCCCTATCGGGGAAAGCCTTAGTAGGATCTTATCAGGGACGGCCTTAGTAGGGCCATTTTAGTATAGCCTGATGTAGGGCCTAAATACTTCCGGCCCGATCGGGGCCAGATCAGGATGTCCGTAATAGGTGTTACCCCTATGACGCCCCGATCGGGGCCTGATCCTGGTCAGGCTAACCCTAGGAAATTACTACTCGGGGGGATATAGGTTTGACCCATTACGTATCGTCTCTACATGTATTCGAATATAATTAGAAGTCTGTTCATCCAAGTAAACGGTCGGGCCAATAAGTCTGCATTATGCGCAAAAAAGTAACCTACGTGATTCACCGTATGCTCGATGGAAAATATTAATTAGGATAAGTGGGGCTATATTCACATCGGCTCCTTTAACCCTTTTGCTCCGGAAAACGCATATATGTGTTTGGCCTAAAATAACTTAAACTGGTTTAAAATAACTTAAAATAACCTAACTTATTATCAATTTTTAAAGGCGGGCACACCTGATTGGCCAATCAGGTGCGCCCGCCTTTAAAAATGATTAATAATTCGGGGGTTGATCTGAGACCCACAAATGCTTATATCAATCGACCCAGAATTTCACCCCCAACCCCCCATTTTAAGGAACGCATTCCGTTCTGGGACATCCTGTATATATATGCATGTTTTAGGCATATATAGATACACATGTGCACATGGCTACATATTTCTTTTAGTCCAAGTCAATTCCTATGTTCAAGGTTTACCGGGTGCATGAGCGCATTTCCTAGTTGATCACGTCCAATGAAACTCTATGAATCTCTAAATATAATACACTCGCTGTTCAACTGGATCCCGGACGGCCGTACAGATTTTCAACCGATAATATATACATGGACACACGTAAATGTGTGTGAGTGTGTGTGCGAGCGTGTGCAAACATAAAATCGTTTATTCCAAATCCAGATGGCAACTCTTCGAGTCCGTTGTCCAAATGTGGCTGTTTTTCGGTCTCATAATTCACCCGCGGACTATTGGGGACGACCTCGTCTAGGAATCTCGTTAAAAATAGAAACGGGAACGAAGAAAAAAATGAGACGAAGAAAGACGAAGGAATCGTCAAGATCACGGATGCGTGCGAACGTGTGTCCGTATTGGTAATATTCTGAGATTCAGTTCTTGAGATTTTCGAGATTGAAATGAGAAAGGCGCGGGCGGTTGAAGCGATGAAGAAAGATGTGACGACAGAAACTAAAGAGGGATAGCATGGGAGAGAGAGAGAGAGAGAGAGAGAGAGAGAGAGAGAGAGAGAGAGAGAGAGAAGAAAAGGGGAGCGATATAGATATAATGAAAAAGAGGGAGAAAGAGAGGGACAGATGAGTCTGCGATCAGCCTTCGAGTCGAGGACCCTTTCGTGTGTGTAACCGGCTTTTGTACGGAACACACTATGGGGAAACATAAATAAAGTCCAGGGTCAAATGACCGAGCGACCCTAGGACGTCCATCGCGTCATTCTCCGGACTCCATGACACCCGCGCCCATTTCCTGTGTCCGTTTTGGCTCACCAAATTTCCAAAGTTTCCAGTATCGTGAATCGAGAATATCAATGACACACACACACCCACACGCACTCGTACAGATATATACCTGGAGTACGTATTTATTTCTTTCCAAATTTTTGAATGGTCTCGCCTCCGTTGACCCCGCGGTACGAAAATTACCATTTACAAAATTGTCGAAGCGACGACAGTTTCGCTCGGGTGTACGCCAGAGTGGATGAGAGAGAGAGAGAGAGAGAGAGAGAGAGAGAGAGAGGAGAGAGGGACACCGAGAGGACTCACCCATCCGGTCCGGAAGTGTCGACGTTTATCGGAGCCGAATTGGAGAGCGAAAGCCAAACCGTACTTTATTCCGGTCCAATTCTCATTTTGCGACTCGAGCGAGAGAAAATAAAATGAATGTTCATCTTCTCTCCCTCTGGTGAACGAGAGCGCAGCGAACCACGACAAAAAAAGACGAAAAAGCGTCCGCTAGCCTTTAAAATACGATATAGTCGTCGCTTCCGAATGAAGTCGACGGTGAAAGTGCTCGTTCGTACATCGCTAAAGATATATAATTACGTTCGTTTGTGTTTACGTGCGAGTACCTAGACGCGAGATCTGTATTTTGTAGTTGAAAGATTCTCAATCTATCAATGTTTTATTTTTTGAAGTCTCATTTTCTTAATTTTTTTTGTTCGTAATATTTATTACGCGAAATGGTTTTTTTCAATTTAGGTTGCAAAGATCTTGAACAGGAATGCTAAAAAAACGTTGGCGAGGTTTTCGTACACTAATCCGTCGCACAAAAATTGAGGCGGGACACCACTGTGACGGGTAAAAGGAAACGATTTTTTTGCATTTTCTTAATGTATACATATTCAAGAATGTGTGAAAAAATGTTGAAGTTAAGATATTGAAAATTTACCAAGTTACAGACGAATTAGTGAGGGCAGGTAACGCAACGATTTACGTATACTAAAACTTTTAATCGCGTTTTTCTCGAAACGACTTTTCGCGACCTGGCCGGAATCATAACTCTAGTTGCAATTGTACGATTTCTAATTTTAAAAAAATCCGTCATTGCAGTACGTATCGTTGTACGCAGCGTTTTTTTGTTTGAAATTTAGTATTTTTTTAGCCACCGAATATAAGAAAAATTTTCGCCAAAATTACACTTTTTTTAACACCCGCCATTTTGTGCAAATGATTTTGTTTCGAAAAAATGGCTACCCACAACGGGTACTGAATTTATCTATATTATAAAAAAAAAATTATTGTTATTTTTCAGATCACTCAGTGTCATGTTTTCGATTCGGTCGCTGGATCATATTTTTCAAACAGAGGCTCTATTATACCTGAATAAGTAGGCTAATTTATATTTTTTTTAAATACAAAATTGCACGAAATATGTTTAATGTATGCTTGATGAAATATATTTTTTCCAACTCCCAAATAAATAATCTAGTAGACAAAAACAATGGGAAAAACGACCTTTTTCGGCCGGTCACAGACCCCCTTAAAACGATAGTAAAAAATCATTATATTCCTATGGGAATTTCGACATCTCAAAATTTTGCACAGGTGCAAGTGATACTTCTCCATGAAAGTAAAAGACGAAAGGAGAGTTTCGTTCGAAGTCATCGTGAAATTTATCTCAAGGATTTGCAATCAATTTCAATGAATGTTACGTATATGGCCGTCGGACTCCGTATTTGTTTTCTTAAAAAGTGATCGACGCAGCTCGTATCGGTCGACGGGAAATTCGAGCGAATTGAGAAAAACACGTGTTCATTGCATTCAACCGCCACGAACTTCAAGATCAGTGGCTACAGTTCTATATGTGCTGAGTCAATCAACTTTCGTCACGCTTCTTTCGTAATTAACCATAGAATTTTCAGCATTCTCCGCCTAAAATGTTTCGCCATTACCCGCCACTGGCCTGAATAAGCTGCGTTGGAGTTGCTCCGATAGCAATGAGTCAACCGAGTTGGACGTTTTCTGCGTTGAGGACAAAGCAGCAACGCTGAGGGACAAGCAGCTGAGATTTTTGGACGCGTTTTTCTCACGGATGTTGAATCGTAAAGCCAAAAACCAAACACCGAGCGTTGTGCCTGTGAACGGTGCAGGACCTGAGACTTTTTTTTAATCCAAAGGTCCTCATTCTTCGAGATAGTTTGATCCAGTTACATCAGTTTGCTACCAAACGTTATCTCAAGCTTTACAATAACACTATTTTTCCCCACAGATTGACGAGAATAATCAGTAAGCTCGAAAGGAAGTTCCTGTTGATTAATCCAAATTTCCAATTCATCGTTTTCTCTCCTTGATGTACATGTTGCCCGGGTTTATTTGTATCTCATAATGTGGAATTAGCTCGAGATCGCGGAAATTGGTGTACGCGTGTGGGCGATTTTGTGGACTCTCTCGCTAACGAGTACGTTTGCATTATCCACCACTAAAACCGAGAACTACAAGAAGCGTTGCGTTGCTCTGGCATTCCTGGACCACCAATTGCTAGCCCCACAAATTTGCATCGCAAGTCTCGACGTAGACCGTTGTGACACGATAAAACGATGAGTTGGGTCGCGCGTGGGTGGCTAATTTCGCAGCTTCTCCGCCGAAGGGCTGTTTGCTCTTGTTTTACGATTGGAAAAAGCCATACTGGAAACAGCCCCCGTAACGGGGCTTTTTTCCTTGCTCTACCGACAACTCACCAAGGCGCCATGAGCGATCGAATCATCATTTTTTACCATCGCCTAGTGATGATTCGGAACGAGGATACGACATTGGCGAGAGTCGAGCTAATGAATGTGTCTCTCTCCAGGAGCAGTTCACGGGGCGTTTTCACTCGGCTGTAGGTGAAAGAGATATTATATACATGTATACATCTCTTTGGAGGCTCGTGGACGCTCACTCTCAACGAAGGTCAATCTTGGCCTTGCCGCACACGATTAAGACGTGTAGCAATTATTCGCTTGCAGGAAACCAGTTCCCGCTATATTCCAGTTCTCTTCTGGTTGCGACCGTTACGTAAGGCCGATTGTGCATTCGCATAAATAAGGCCGGAGATCCGCTATTCCGTTATCTCCTTGAATACATGTATCCGCACGCGCATATACACGTATACATGTATGTGTATGGGTTGTGAACTTCTCGGCGTTCCGCTCTCGCCATGTCCGCGTCGCTTTTGTGCAACGACCTTGCGACGGTGCTCCGGAGAACGAGAGAGGTATCCCAAGGATCAGCTTCCTCCATTCGTCACATCGCCCCGATCTGCTGACGATACTTTCCCAATCAATGCCAATCGTCTAACCTTTAACTGCATTTTTTATGATCTTGGATACGCCGCTGCGTCATAGTTTGGACGAAAAGATAGTTTCTTTAGAGGCACTTGGGTATGGGTATAGTTTTGATGTCGTGGAATAAAGCTTGATAAAGAGATGATCGCTGTAATGTAATTTAGAACTGCCAAGTGGTTCACAGCGGATCTGACGTGAATTTGATGCCAGAATGGACTCAATAATCGAGCTAACTCTGCGAGCTTTAATGAGCAAGGAGAAGAGGATGCATTCGATGTTATTGAGGGAATTCTATGTTCAATGTTGATGAGGGATCATAATCCACAAGCCACTTTGATCAAGCAAATCGGCGAGATCGAATAATCAAGAAGAGAATTCCTTCAATGTTATGGAAGGAATAACCTTCCTCTTGATTCCTACTAGTCGGAAGAGGATTCCTTCAAGGTTACAGAAGGAATCCCCTTGACCAAGCCACCGTAGTGGAGAAGAAGAGGATTCCTCCAATGTTATTGAAGGGACCCTCTTCCACCAGCCGATATAATCAAGCAAGCCTGCAAGCTCCAATAATCAAGAAGATGAGGCTTCCTTCAATGCTATGGAAGGAATTCTCTTTTTCTTGATTCCTTTGAGTCAGAAGAAGATTGCTTCCATTTCACTGGAGGTATATTCTTCCCCAAGCCACCATAATAAAGAAGAAGAGGATTCCTTAGATGCAATTCAGAATCCCATCGCAAAAGCAAAATAAAAATATCATAGGTCTGCTGAATGGCATCGCCGACAAAAAATCTTCGGTCGCGATCCGTTTCCAACGAGTTCACCAGAAAATCGACTCATCAGGACCACCATGGAGGAATTTTGAAGAACGATATTCAAAAACGCCGGTCGTGAAAATCCGAGTCACTGTCACGAGCTCATTGTGGATGTGGGATGGAAAATCTTCTGGATTGCATCTGTTCATTACTCGCTGCCGATACTCAACGGATGTAGGGCTGAGTTTAAAAAGAAAGTCATCTTTCGGAACAGGCAGTGGGCGGGTAACTGGGGAAAAAGCTAAGATGGGCGACCCAACAGACAGGTCTGGTGGACCTTCATATTGGATAAGCGTAGAGAAAGAAAGTTGGAAGGACGAACGACAGAGGTGATAGAAAGTCGTATGCAGCGGATCCGATTAAGGGAAACGACTATTGTCCTGCAGCCAATTCTCAATTGATTAAGGGGGGATTACAGTCGAGTGCCAGAAGGCGTCGCGGGATGAGGATTCGCTGAAATCTCGGGAATTCCGTTAGCCACTCGAGGCCGCAAATTGCCGGATAAGATTGACGATGTAGCTATATCGTTATTCTTTTGTGTATTGTGTAGACTTGTTTCGCCGTCTCAACCGCCAAAGCTCTCTCCGTTCACGGCCTTGACAGCGACCAGATGATCCGCATCCACGAGACCTTAAGATCTGTGTATGTGTGTGTGTGTGTCTGTGGTACCGCTATCCGTCACATTTTATTCTTTCACCATTTAGGCACACGAAGGTGAGTTTCTAAAGGTGAAGCGAGAAACAAAAAACACTCGGCTAATCTCGAATTTATTTATTGGCTGTTTTTCGTTGCGGCACTTCAGAGACCACGTTTCTTGAAGTAGATCAGCCTTTGGCTTCCTAAATGGTCTTCGTTCTCCAACACGTGGATCGTCTGCGATTACGGGTCGAAAAAGCTCGTACTCAAATTATCCCGAACCTTAAAACTCTCCACCAATTTCAAATCCCGACCCTCTTCATGAGAAATAAATATTTTTTTCAATTCTTTAAGAATCGGAACTTGCATCCTCAATGGAAATGCAGGAAAGAGCAAGTGAGTATCCGTCTAAGGGACGATAAGAACGTGATTAGCGTTTTCATTTTAATCACTTTAAGAACCATTTTGCATTGTAATACCTTCAGTTCGGTCAGCATGCGGACACATTGAATTGCAGCTTGAGGGTCGACGAACTCCAACGATCATGAAAAAAAATACCCATTGCAGATAAATACTGAGTAGACCGATACTGGTGGATGGGCGGTGGGGGTTCGGCTCCGGCGGTACTTCCAGTTAAGCAGTCTGGTATAGATTCTGAAATGTTGGTGTACATACTTGAGTAAAATGTCTGTATACCAGAGAATCAAAAGAGTGTGGGGCCGTCTATACCGGTACGGGTTTGACATAGTTTGTCCGTACCCTCGGTAAATGCGGTATAGTGTAACTTAAGGCGGGCTATACATTTTCAACGATCAAAAAATCGATTTCTCTTTTTTCTTTCTTTAAACGATATAACTATATATGTAGAATATTTTCCTAAAGTTTCTAAGTGAAAAACTTCAAACGTTACAGTCCGTCGAGGCTGTGCCTCACCGCTCGGATTTGGAGCGGGCGTGAACTTCAAACGCGTTTTTCTCAAAACTGCATTATCGAAATTGGTGTGCAGGATTACTCAAAAACTATTAACCCGATTGAGTTGAAACTTGGTAGCAATATTGATAACATTGGTACCTTCTACTTGACGAGAATTGTTTTTGGAAAATTGGAAAAAAAAAACAACTTTTTTCATCCACATTTTACAGAAATGTTGCGTGAAATGTTGATTTTTTTTTGTAAATGCGTACTATTTTCTCAAATTTGCATTTTCTTCATTTTAATTACCGTCACATAGAAACTATACATGTTCCAACTGAAAAAATGTTTGAACTTTGTTGAAATCAACGTCTACGGGAAGCTAGACTGCCCGCCGATTTGCAACTCCCGCGGCGACCTTGCTGTAAAACTCTGCCACTGAATTAATTTAAAAAATTCTTTTGTATACTTAAATATACTATTAAAGTATACCTAAAGTTTGATTATTGGAGAATAATTATTTCTTAGTTTAAAAAATTCCCTCAATATTGCTTATTTGTTTCCTGTCTAAATGTATATCCCGCCTCAAGACGGCTGTGGACTAAGATTAGTAAAGGGGTAGGGAGTGATAGGAAACAGTTGATTTTGGAAATGTACTACGTAAAAACAGGCAAGGCTTTACTTTCCGTGCAGAAATTGTCGTAGGGATTTAGTTGTATTTCCATACTTGTCCCCAATTCCTGATAGAAATCCAATATGTCATCGCATCCGTATACTAAAACGTCACGTTCGTATATTGGATTTTAATCGGGATTCCCCATTGGAATCCCCATTGCTTTCTGTACGTTGAATTTTCCAAACCGTATCCATAGATATACAAACTCAGTGGATCTTGAAAAAGCATAAATGGCTTAGAAAGGTATATCTCAAAAATCGATTTGAATCACGACACTGAAATTCCACTGTAATTATCGTTTGTTACTTATTTTACTGCACTTACGCGCTCACGAAGCTTCTATCTATGTTTCAACATGCAGAGTTTTTTCTCGCGACTTTTCATGTATAGGGTGCCTCAAAATGACCTGACATTTTAATTTATAAATAAAACGTATTATTCACTTGAAAAGTACGAATATTTTTATTTTAATATATGGTACAAACATGGAGGTTATGTGTGGAACACAATATCCGATAAATGGCAGCCTCGTCCCTGTGTGCAAACGTTCACTCTTTTGACGAAATTTTCAATACCATTTTGGCATAATTGCGGACTAATTTCATTAATGGTGCGTTTAATTGCTTCCCTGAGCTCCGGAATGGTCTGTGGATCATTGGCATACACTTTTCCTTTCAGAAAGCCCTAAAGAAAGAAGTCCAATGGCGTCAAATCGCAAGATCCTGGTGGCCAATTCACATCACCGCGGCACGAGCTAACACGACCATGAAACTTTGTCTGCAATAACTGCATTGTTTCGCCCGCAGTGTGGCAGGTTGCGCCATTTTGTTGAAAGAATATGTCTTCCAAGTCCATGTCGTTTATGTCATTTATCGGATATTGTGTGAAATATTCTTCCTTTTGAATAGATAATACGTTTTATTAATAAATAAAAATGTCAGGTAATTATGACACCCTTTAAATTTGATTCGAACGTGGTAAGAATTCTCAAACATCGTTAATCGGGAACGGTGCAGAATCCAATTGGATCCCAATGAGGAATCCCTATGTGCGGTGTCTCTAACAATTCCCTATCGAGATGTGGGTGCATTGTGGGGCTTTGCAATAAATTTGTGCACGAGATCACGAAAGGATATTTTTTGGGAGACCCAACAAATTCCGATTGAGAATTTTAAATAAAAAATTCTCAAACGATGTCAATCGGGAAATAGCGCGGAATCCACTTCGATTTCAATGTGCACTCCCCAATAAATTTCCGCACGGGTTGGAGCTCAGAAAATGTAATACAGATTCCTCGTAGGTGCATTAAATTCTATGCAATTTTTTTCAAAGCTCGTTCCAACTTTCATTTTCCTTGGGTCCATAGACACAGTGTACAGTTACTATCTCGTTTGCACATCGGGCCGATAGTGTATCTACGAATCGCGTTCTCCGTTGAGCTTGACCTCGGTTCAGAGAGGTATCTCGACATTGTGTTACACATCTCTGGCGAACGTGTGCCATAATGGAAGTGTACGCAGAGGGCAAAAGAAACGCGCATAAGCGCTATATATATATATATATATATATATATATATATATATATATATATATATATATATATATATATATATATATATATGTGTGTACGTGGGGGTATACATACGCGGCTGAAAAGCCAAGAGAAGCGAAGAGCTCGAACGTGTACCGCCTATAATCCTGACCAATCAGTGAACAAACAGACGTACCACCGCGGCGAATAAAGGTGAGCCTAATTGGGGCAATTCACATTCAAACGAGCAACGCGTCCTTGACTACGCTCCTATTCGCCTGCTTTTATTTTATAAAGTGCCCCGTGCTTGACTCAAACTGACGAGCTTTCGCGTAAAACACATGGCGGAACGTTCCTGAACATCGAAAGGAAAAATGGCCTCGTGGAGACAACGCGGTGTCTTTCAGCTCGCCCCAACCATGACTTTTTCATTCCCGTGGTTTTCATTCTTTCCTACGTTGCGTCCGAGTGCGACTGCTACCAGCTGCTCTTGCCTGGGACACTACTTGGATGGGCGACCGCTCAGTGGCGCACTGGCTTACGGGCCGACTCGAAATTTCAAACTCACGCAAGCTGCGTAAACAAAAAAAGGTCTGCTGTCGAAAAACGTCCAATCCGCAAGTAATTCGTTAACGGGTTATGCCTGGTTGTAATTGTTGAAAATAGCTCAATTTTGGGATTTTTTAATAGAAAATCGCGACGATGAATTTCTACATAAATGAGGTATTTGATAAAGCATCATCTCTAGAACATTCGGCAATTTTTTTTGGAAACAATACTCAATTACAATCCATTTACAGCAGATGTCCGGGAAGCACTTCTCGAAGACTTGTTTTGCGGTGAGCAATCCCCCTCTGAACCAGGTTATCTAAAATAAAAAAATCGGACAGATTTTGTTAGTATATTGGTTTATCCTTCGATGAATCGAAGGAATTTCCGAAATATCAAATTAAAAGAAAATGGCGGGTGTTCAAAGTGAGAGTCTTGATTTTTGCGAAAAACGGCCTTTTTTCATTCATCAAATCGAAAGTGTACATCGGGAAAAAGATCCTTTGATCAAATACCATATTTTTGCATCTAGAAAAGGCCCTGAAAATTGCGGAACGATCAATGCAGTACCATAAAACGCGGTTAAATTGACATTAAGGATAACTTTGACGGTTTTTGAGGTTCCTTTAACACAGAGCCAAAATATGGTTTAAATGTGTGCGCTTTTTAATTTTCTTTCTATTGTTGCTCAAAGTTGTTGATCACGTTTATTAGAATGTTGCTAAAGTTGATTGTAATGTTGCTCAAGTTGATTTTAATCTCAATGATAATTATAAGACTGATTGAGTGCCTATAATAGTATCCTAGGTAGTTGACATTTTTATATCAAATGTTTCCTTAATAAAGATGACAACTTTATTGTAAAAAATCGTCGTTTTTATTTAATTCCACGTATAATGGATAAAATATTTAATTTTTGTATCAGAATGATGTCAAAGAAACCCCACACTCGAGGTTACCTTGACACTTGAAAAAAAAACATAAAATTATGGAGCGGCGGGGCTGGACTTTCTTATATATTTGATAGCTAAAGGACACAAAAGTTGGAATTTAGCGGAAAGAGTGTGAGATCCCGCACTCCGAACTTTAAACGCGTTTTTTTCTCGGAATAGTGTTTTTCAAAACCGTGGCCACTCTCAAAGGAAGAGTTTTGAAGCTATCCGTTTGAAATTTTAACCGAACATTCTTCACGTCATTCCTGATGTTGCTATGGAAGATTTTTTGTTTGAAATCTTCCTATTTTTTTTACGAAAAACTGTCGAAAAAGGCTAAATTTGATACTTTTTGTTCAAACCGCGTCATTTTTTCAAATTTCACTAAAAAAAACTCCACTGGAACATAGTGGCTTTCCTACAGATTAATAATCATTTTGAAATTTTTGTTTCAGTCAAAATTCGCAGCCGCAATCCTGGCCACCATGGGCACCATTTTTTTTCACGCAATTTTCCGCAAATAAAAATAAGGTTAAACAATAAATAAATAAAGTAAAAAAAAATAATTTTGTATTCTTTATCGGTGCTTCAATTTGTAACAAAATTAGAGCCATGAGCTTATCCTATCCACCTAAAAAATCGCGAAGATCGGCTGTTTTTCGGGCGGTTACACTGTGATGATCCCTTTAGTTTTTTTAAAGGGATCATCACAGTGTTAATTACCCAAACAAACAAACAAACAAACCTAAAGAAATGAACACCTTATAAATCTGTCAACTTTGATCCGATCACCTTGCAATTTTCCAGGAACATTTATAAGACGATATACTGTCAAAATATATTGGTTTGAAAAAGTGATTTTTCGTCTTTTACAACTAGGCATAACCCCTTAACAAAAAATCCCGACTTGTGATCACATAACGAAAGACTCGTCATCACTTCGTCCCCCGAGTAGCAATAAATAAATGATTTTTGAGGCGAAAAAATTGTACCGTCGTCCGTGAGAATTTTTCTGGCGTACTACTGCAGACAATTAAACTTGCTGCCAAGTACGTCATGGACGCGAGACAATAGACCATAATGTCTCATACGTAAGGAGGCTTTTAGACCTTTTTTTTTTATCGAAAAATACAATCGACACGCGATAGCGTAGCGTGTGCTAGAAAGACGTGCGCATCGTATGGCCATTGCCCTTGGGGTGATACGCTGATTCAGGGACGCTTTGTTGGCTGAAGTCACCCACGACGAGCTCGAACGGAACGCACGAATAATTTATTTACCTGCGTAATGGCTTTACAGGCCTGAGCTTCGATCTCGAGCACCATCAATTATCGTTTCAACGTCATTCGAGCCTTACCTTAACCTACAAAAATCGAAATACACCTCATCGGTTGTGTATCGATTGGCGCTTCCGCGTGGCCTATATCGATGCCGCAAACACCAACCCGCCAGGCACCATTCGACTTCGCTTGGGTTCACGTGGACATTCCGGGTCCTATGGAAAAAAAACTCAATAGGAAGGTTCGAGACCGGGAAAAAGACACGTGCCTCAAATGTTGGTCGTATAGGTGAGATTGCTATATGGAAACGCGCATATCTATCGCAAGTGCCTCCTCTCGATGAAGTGCACGCGTGCAGAAAATCTGGCTCGTCACGTCGCTCCATTGTGAATGGAAAAGCGGATCGAGGCGAGAACGAGATATGCGTCGGAATTCGCGGAAGAGACTATTGAAGCGTTGTTGAAGTATCCACCATTGAAACGCAATGAACATTTTTTGTACTCTGTTATTTCTGAATTCTTATTATTTTACGGAATTTTATTTTTAGGTTGCTGATTCTTTATGAATATACTATGAGAACCGTTTGAGTCATTTTCGACGTCTGAATTTGCGTAACAAAAATTTGGAGGATTTGAAGAAATTTTCATTGCATTCCAACGATGCGAATTGCAGTATCGAAAATCGCTTCGCACACGATAGTGCATAAGGGGAGGGTAGGGGTTGGCACCTTTGAAAAATCGATTTTTTTTGTGTCTTTTCTTATAGTTAAACATTTCAAGAATATAATTCCAAAATTTCGAGTCAATCAGAGCAAAACTCTCGAAGTTATTGACTATTTAGTCCCGCTCCTCTAACAATGTAGCTCCGACCTCTCTAAACCTCAAACGCGTTTTTCTCGAAACCACTTTTTCAAAGTCCGTGTTCACGGCCATTTGAAAACTACATGACCGATGTATTTCAAACTTGGTACACACTTTCTACATATAAAATACCTCCCCCCAACGGTTAGTTCGAGATTTTTTTTGCATTGACGGGTTTTTCCACCTCCAAAATGGCAGAATTTTTCGTGAAAAATAGCACTTTTCACTTTACATGACCGCCAAAAATTTAGAAATGAAAAAAAAATGATCAAAGACGGTTGGGGGAGGATTTGATGATACTTTGACTAAATTTTAATGGTACTTGATTTCAGATAATTTCTAGCTGAGATACAGTGAACACCGCTAATCGTGTTTTTCCAAAGGCGTTCTTGGAAAAGCTTCGTCACCGGCTTGTTTGTGGATATTTTTGCGTACAAATTTCACGGAATGTTCTTGAAATGACACTTAACAATGTACAAAAGGTTTCAATAAATTTACTCCATCCATATGGATGAAAAAAATTCTCGAAAAAGTGTTTTTTTTTCACGCCGAAACCCCTACCCTCCCCATAATGCGGTGTGCATTATCGCATTTTTCGCAACAAAAATTTGGGAGATTTGAAGAAATTTTCAATGCGTTCAAACGATGCGAACTGCAATATCGAAAATCGCTTCGTGATTTTGTAGTCTGAATTTGCGCAAAATTTGTTTGGCCAATTAAAGAAATCGTTATTGCATACCAATGATGCGAACTTCATTATCTAAAATCGTTTCGCACACGATAGTGCACATTGCGCAATGCGTTCTTGCATTTTCGCAGATGTTTTTTGTCAACCTGGAGGTGTGAAAAAAATCTTTTCATAAAAATCAAAGAAGAGAAGATTATTTAAAAAGATATCGTGAAATTTATGCGAAGCGTTTTCTCAACGAAGCGTATTGCAAAAAAGCGTTCGACCCATTCTTGTAGCGTTAAGTAAAGATCGCGATGCAAAAGAGAGGAAAATAAGATCGAACCCCATTTCATCCCGAATATAATCGGAGCTTCGAGTCCGTTATTACGCTCGCGATAAGAGGAACGAATGTGACAACCGTCCCGGGTACGTAACCTACGCACTAAAGGAGTCGTGTGGCTCATCGGATTTCGTCAGCATCCGTGAGATTTAAGGATTTACCGGGAACGGAGAACCAATACGTGTATGCGTGACGTGCGCTATGTGGAATTATTTACTGCGAACCGTATTTCACGTTTCACCTGTTGGATTTACGCGATTATTCTCGAGTCCCGTGTGTATGAGTGTACATATACGTGCGATCGAAAACGACAATACGGTATGAACAATGAGATCCATTTCAAAGTCGTCTGAAGGTCAGTATGTATAACACATATCTATGTGCCGTTCTTCGTCAATTTAGCCAATTTTTTGTTTGTTTCGAATTCCGAAAGAATTTTATTTTTTCCAGATTGTAGTAGAAAATAATAATTTATCTATATATATTGTTATATGAAGACGAATATATTGCTAAAAAAATTGCCACAACAATTTTACAGGAGAAATGATTCGTTTAATTTTTACAAAAAATTATTTCGTATTCTAGAAGCATTACGGAACGAAAGAATTATATGTAGTTTTTTAATGTGCTATTAAAAGCCATTTTTTAAACCTTTTTTTATCCTTTTTTTAAATTTCTTTAAAGCCATTTGTGATATTCATTTAAAGAAATTTTTAATATTTTTCAAGCCATTCAAAAATCGAGGGCCTACTATTGTTTGATATTAATTTATTGACAAACAGATTTTTTATTTTTGCTGAATATTTTACCCGATAGTTTAAAACGTAATTTTTATAAAAAAATGGTGGAAAAAGAGAATCTCAAAGATCGACAGGAGTTAGTTTTCTTTTTTGATAACTGCATTTCGTATCGGTAATTCAATAATAGCGCGAATATTCAAGGTGTCTAGTGAGCATATTTTTTTTCTTCTAATTGTGCATAGATTTTTACAAGAAGAGAGCAAATAAGATTACTCTCCTTTCGTAAAACTGGTACCGGGAATTTTGCGAGTCTCAAATACCACTTGATCCGACGGTACCTTCTTAAGCCTCCTTAAGGACAATTTAATCCGATTTCACGCGGTTCAACAAGAATAACAAACGTCATGAAATTTCTAAAAATAAATCGTCCGACATGCACGAACGTACGCGCAATGCTGACACTCTTGCAGTGGTAGGAGGAATTTTGTTTGTCGAGCGAGGCGAGCGAGTCATGGGAAGTGTGCATTTCTTCAACGTAAGTTAAGGGGGGATTGTCTTTTTTTTCGCAAAATTTACCGCTTTTTGGGAATTTTTTTGTGAAGAAAGTATACAACGGAAAACTTGTGAAACTTGGCATATAGTTTTATTGATCTGTTTACTACATACAAAAAAATTTTTAAACAATTTCATCAAAAAATCAGCCTCCCACCCCCCTCGACGCGCGATGGTCCTTTTTTGATGGTGTGCACGATTACAGCCTTCACGTTCATCCTGCAACAAAAACCCAAAAAGCATTTTACTTTAGACACATATAGCTATCGTTCGATGAAGGGAAAAAAAAATTGACGATTTGGTGACGTTTTGAACTTGAAGTATCGATTTTTCGAAAAAAATTGATCGATTTTTTGTTATAAATAAAAAACTATTAAACGTATTGCTTTTTTGCTTCATCAAACGATAAAAGGATGTCAGCTGAGCATTCTGTCCAAATTTGAAGGCAATCGGTTGAATAGTTTTTGAGAAATCGTGCACACCAGTTGTGAAAAAGCTGTTTCGAGAAAAACGCGTTTAAGGGGCGATTTTTTGATGAAATTGTTAAAAAAAATTTTTGTATGTAGTAAACAGATCAATAAAACTATATGCCAAGTTTCACAAGTTTTTCGTTGTATACTTTCTTCACAAAAAAATTCCCAAAAAGCGGTAAATTTTGCGAAAAAAAAGACAATCCCCCCTTAAGTTGATTGGCTACAACAGTGATAAAGCAAAGCTGAATATTTCTCTCTCTCTCTCTCTCTCTCTCTCTCTCTCTCTCTCTCTTTCTCTCTCTCTCTCTCTCTCTCTCTCTCTCTCTCTCTCTCTCTCTCTCTCTCTCTCTCTCTCTCTCTCTCTCATCTTGGTTGTCAAAATCAGAGACTAATTTTTCGAAAATATTCGAGGTAAAGTGAGGAATTTTCCGGCGGTCGTGCGGCCAAGTTCCATGCTGAAATTCATCATTGTCCCGCATTCGCGGGAGCAATCCACGAGTAATTTTCGAATTCCACGGAGGCCACCCCGTGACAAGATCGACTTGCACTCTGTACCTACCTCGTTTCGTTTCCTCCCGTTCTTTCTAGCTCTTCTATGCCTGGACAATACTCTTTCGTGCTCGATACCATATTGCAATTCTACAACGAGACCAGCGCTATGTAATAAGCCACGTACACGGAGAGACGTGACGTTCAAAGTCGGCCAGTGCAATAAACATGGTTCAGGAAGCTGGGGAGCGGTGGTCCCTTGTATGCAATAAAATAGATGGAATTTTGAAATACCGTAGTTTCGTCATAATTGGATGGGTGACCGCTCGGTCGCTTGCGCGTTGACTTCTGACCGCGGGGAAGTTTCGCCGAGTTTTTGACGCTAACACAATTGAAACTCACAAGGCACATCACTTAAGGCCTTAGGGGTCGTCCATTAATCACGTGAGGTTCTTTAGGCCACTTTCTGAGCCCCCCTCCCCCGTGGTGATATGTGGTGAGGTTTCCAGCCACCACATCATCACGTGTATTTTATTGTGTTAAGAAATGTCAGACACAACCAATAGGGAGTACGGTATTTGATTGTCAAAAGCATAATAATTTATATTGTCAATATATTTAAAGGGCATTGTCCTAGGACCAGGGGCTCATTTGCGTGTTTTCTACAGTAACAAGTGGACAAGCCTTTTGTGAATCAGATGTAGGCACTTCACTTTAAGTAGGTGGCCAGTCGAAATTAAATAGAACTAAAAACTGTTGTTTAGGTTACTTTTTAGGCACAACCAGGGGGTTGAAACCTTCCATTCCCTACCGGTATAGAAATGCTGCTATTTTCGACCGTTTTTTTAGTTCTACCTCTCCCTATGGCGCTAGCAGTTATCTTACAATATTCTTATTGCGTAGGCGCGAGGCCCGCACGGCGTACATAGCGACCGTATTATATAACATAGCCCCTGCGCACGCATCAGGTTGTAAGAGTATAACTAGCGCTGCGAGTGGCAGAGTACGACATTAAAAATGCGGTCATTTTGCGTAGCAAAAATTCCAAAAGGTGCCAGCCCCCTGGGCACAACTTGCCCGTTCAATAGCTCACAGCGGATGCTCTCCGGTTCACGCAGTTACACAAAAAAATACACGTGATATGTCACAACACCTCCCCCCCCCCCCCCTAGCGGGATCAATCGTGATGTTATCCACCCCCCCCTATTTGAGCGTCACGTGATTAATGGACGGCCCCTTATACACGCGATTTCGCCGATTTTCGAAGGTACTTTTTTAGAAGTGGTTAAAAAAAATGACGCATGCATTGACAACATTTTTTTACAGATAATTTATGCACATGGGTAAGTATATGTAAGAAAATCAGAAATATTAACAAATGGCGAAGATATAACATAATAAAGAAATGTATTTTTTTGCACGCGCGTTGATGGTGTTCTCGGCATCGATATGGGTGTCTGGTAAAAATGAACATATTCATAATTGCATAATAAATGTATCTTCAGTGTGAACAAACAATATTATTTAAAAAAATTATTATAATAAAAATTCGAAACATGACATTTTTTTACTCAATTTTCTGTTGGTTTTTTATTTTTTATATTTTTTTGTGTCATTGGAATTTTTGTTTCTGTACTTCACACGATAGGTGATGGTACTAAGAATATGTTGTAAAAATTTAAAATCGATCTAAACCTTCGTTCAAGAGTTAGAACTTTCACAAGCTTCAAAAAAGTGAATCGTGGAAAAACGGCTTTGAAGTTGGCGGTCGGGCGCGCCGCGCGGTATCTATCATACGCTCTAAATGCTGTAACTTTAACAATTTTTGGAATTTTTCATTTCTGTAAAGCTTAGAATATTCCTAACCGTTCAGGCTAGTGAAATAATTTTTTTTTAAAAAATGCGAAATTTTGACATTTTTCGTGTATATAAGGTCTTCAGCGACCGCTTTCGACTTTGTTGAAACTTATGTATGTGATAAAGCATTGAAAACTATGAGATACGTATTTTCTTTTGTCGGCGGAAAACGGTTTTAAGGGAGGAAAGCACCCCTCAAAGAAAGGCGCGTCACCCGTACTTGATTTTTTTTCGAATATTTCTATAGTCGTTGTTTCATCGATTTAGATTAGAAGATTTTTGGTTTTTGTTTCATTCGGATCGGTCGACTGCTTGTGGGTGAAACTGCAAAATCACCCCTTGACACGCTGTTCGTTAAGGGGTGGTTTAACCCCCTATAATCGTATTCCCGTTGATATTAAGAAATGCGAGTCTACCAGTTTTCAATACTTCATAACATTTATGAGTTTAAACAAAATCGAAGGCCTTTATCGACACAGGTTTTCCTCAGTTTCCCCGTGCCTCGCAAGGGGGTCTTGCAAAAATTGGAAACAGTAACGTGACAAACGTTGAATGTAAATGGCAAAGGGATGGGATTGTAAAAACTCGTGAGCATGTAGGAAGGAACATCGAAAATAACAATCAAACGGAAACGGATGATATTTATGAAATCAGCCAAAAATGATGTCTGTTATTATGATGTAGCAATCATAAATAATGATTATTGTTCGTTGTTACGTCCAACGATTTTATTTGTGTTAAATTTTTTATCGTACATTTCCTTCTACGCGGTCCTCCCCCTTATTACCATATTCTCACCATATTCCACTTCTCATTCAATCTCGTAAAAAAGTCCAACTATTTTACATTTATATTTCCTGAGTTCCACCGTATACCTTTGTGGATTTTTACGTATTACCTTTCTCAATCGAACCCTTTCCTAACACTCCCTACCCGCACTTCGTTAATCTAACCTGACGTTCTGTTGCGCCAACAGCCTTCTCAAGCTGTACCGCGTTTGCCAAGGGCACGGGAAAACTGGAAAACCCGTACCGGTATAGACGGCCCCATATTCTTCTGATTTTCTGGTGCACAGACGTTTTACTTAAGGCGGTATATACATGTAGACAGGAAAAAATAAGAAATATTAAGGGATTTTTTAAACTAAGAAATATTTACCCTACAATTATCAAACTTTGGGTATTTTAATAGTATATTTAAGTTTACAAAACGATTTTTTCAAAATTGATTCATCATCAAAATGACGGAGCTGTGGCAGAGTGTTACAGCAAGGTCGCCGTGGCAGTTGCGAATCGGCGTGCAGTCTAGCTTGCCGTAGACTTTGATTTTCAAAAAAGTTCAAACATTTTTTCAGTTAGAACATGTATAGTTTCTATGTGACGGTAATTAAAATTAAGAAAATACAAATTTAAGTAATTGGCAAGTATTTACAAAAAAATCAACATTTCACGCAACATTTCTGTAAAATGTGGATAAAAAAGTAGTTTTTTTCCAATTTTTCAAAAACCATTCTGCTACCAAGGTTCAACTCAATCGGCTTAATAGTTTTTGAGTAATCCTGCATGCCAATTTCGATAATGCAATTTTGAGAAAAAACGCGGTTGAAGTTCACGCCCGTGCCGAATCCGAGCGGTGAGGCACAGCATTGACGGGCTGTAACGTTTGAAGTTTTTCGAATTTCGCTTTGAAACTTTGGGGAAATATTCTACATATATAGTTCTATCGTTTAAAGGAAAAAAAGGAATTGATTGTTTGATCGTTGCAAATGTATATCCCGCCTTAAGTACATACATCAAGGTCTCAGAAGTATCGGCCTTCCGCTGAATGGTTGATACGCCAGCCGACGCTCAGCGAAGTGGTCAGCGCCCCAAGTATATCGGTATGCACAACGCTGCCTAAGGAGTTTCGGGACAATTGACGATATGTTACCATTTGATTCAAATTTGTACAGTGGATTCTTTGACATATACTGAATGCACCCTCTTAATATTGAATCGATCGTCTACATCGTTTGTACAAAATTTACAATTGAAGAAACACTTTTTAACAAAGAGATGTGCCTAATTGTCATAATCTACTGAGTGATTTGACAGCTTTTCACTCAATACATTATGAAAATGTTGTCATCAGTGCCATAATGTACTGAGTGATTTGACAGTTTTTCATAACATTTAAAACATTTTCCCACATTATTTCGTGCGTAAAACTGCTATTCTTGAATTAAATGGTAACATTTCGTCAATGGTCCCGAAACTCCTTAAGGCGGTCATCCCATGTGATGGGTCCAGATAATCGAATGAATTTTTTTTGCACAAATTGCAAAAAATTTGTACGTGTTACATGGAAGCGGCATAGCAGACTAATGGTGAGTAGACATTTTCTTTGTGTAAATCGTACTTGAACTTTTGAACGCGTTTTTCTCGAACTGTATTTTCCAAATTGGTTTCCATGATATCGCAAAAACCATTGAACGGATAGCGCTCAATTTTTTTTGGTATAGTCAGCACATCTATAGTTCTCACCCGAACTAGAATATTTCTGATATCTGCCATAGTTGTTCTTTTTAAGCTAATAAAGTCGAAAAAAAATACGAAACTTGGAACTTAAGGGGTTAGGCCATTTTAGAGGCCGAAAAAGAAGCTTTTTGGGGATTTTTTTTTTCGGAAAAACTACAAAATAAATCGAGATTACAAAAAAGGATGTTTATCTATAAATTTATTGCATAGTTTATTTGTTATTAACAATTATCTGACGATTTTTAAGGCAAATCTTTCAATTTCCCAAAATTTGCCTAAAAAATCCTCAGATAATTGTTAATAACAAATAAACCATGCATTAAAAAAAATCCTACGTACTTCCATAGGCAATGTATTTTTCAAGATATATTCAACATTTCAAGTGAATCGATTGAAAATGGTCTGAGTTATGTTTCCGGCCAACTTCAAAAATGCAGTTTTGAGATTAATCGCTTCAAAAAAATTGTTGTATACAGTCACTGATATGTATGATAAACACCCTTTTTGTAATCTCGATTTATCTTGTAGTTTTTCTGGAAAAAAAATCCCCAAAAAGCCTATTTTTTCAGCCTATTTTTTCAGCCTCTAGCGTGGCCTGAGGCCTTACCTTCAAAATCTTGCCAAAAATCAAATTTTGAATATTTTTACTTTACTCCAGTTCCGGCGATAGCCTCATGTCTACAAATGAAAATGCCGTTTGATTCTTTGACTTCATATCAGCAAAATCTCCCGAATCATGGCAGGCGTCAAGCAACTTTTTTTTACACATGAGTGTCCTCCGAACGTTGTAAAGTCGATTCAACTCGTTATTTCTGCTTTATAAAAATCTGAGGCACTATAAAAATGTTAATAAATGTGTGGTAAAAATTCAAAGATGGTGTGTTTCAACGGGCCATACAAAAAAAGCGAACAAAAATAGCTGTCACATGTGATGACCCCGTTAACTCGAAGTACCGCCGGAGCTGAACGCCGACTGCCCATTCACCAGTGTCAGTTGTCGCGTTCAACTCATTTATTTAAAATAGTCAATCTACCAGTTTATCGCGGTCATTTCGCCAAACGAAACATTCTAGTCACCAGATGGTTGTCGCGTAAATAAATCCCATTATTCCTATCTCTCGGGAATTCTCCTGCTGCAAAGGTATACAATTGTCCCAATATTTGAATGAATGCATGCCCCCGTTCGTTCCAATTGTAATCATTGAGTCATTCGCATCTCCCAAGTGGCGACTACAGTCGTGTCTGTTACACAATCATATATATATATATATATATATATATATATATATATATATATATATACACACACACATATATATATATATATATCAACACGTGACGCAACTGTGCAAACATACAATACGATTTTCAATTATTTTTCCTCCAAAGACACACACGCGACGACTCGGTATGACGTATACGGAAAACAACAGTTTTTCTCTCTCGTTCCTTTCCGCTCTCTCTCTCTCTCTCTCTCTCTCTCTCTCTCTCTCTCTGGCATTTCAATCGTGCATCACTCTCCTCCTCGCACTCTTTAATTTTCCGACTTCCTTATTTTTCCGGAGCGTTATTTTGCGAGGATAGATAGCGCTGTCACGTTTTTCGTATCCTTGAACTTGGCTCTTTCGCATAGTTGGTGGGAGAACTCGCGACCCTCGGCACAAAATTAAGTGCTATATATATATATATATATATATATATATATATATATATATATATATATCTGCTCTCTAATGAACACTCAGTACGCTTGATGATCGCAGGTTCGGATCGCGATGCACGTACTCGAGCCGTGCAACGCATGCCTATGTATCTATATATGCAAGTGAGCCACGCGATTGATAACGGCTCGCGATGTTGAAGTCGCGGGGGAAAAGGATTGCTATTAGATCGACGTATTTTCCTGCTGCCCCGTCGCAAGGTCGAACCAACTTGTCGATCAGCCTATAGCACAACGTCTACCCAGAGCGATGAATTTGTCGTACTTGTTCCGTTCGTAATCAACGATGGCTCGTGTGCATACGCACGGAGAAGCGCATGTATGCGTTTGCGACTATATGGCTCTATATGCGTACGGGTGATCGATTCGATTCTCCGCGTGCGCGGGGACTTCCCTAATTACTGGAAAATTTCATGTCAGTGAAGTTTGCATAGCGGCAATGCGATAAAAAATTGTTGTTTCCACATGCTATTTTTTTCTATACATTTTATTGGTATCGAAGATGATTTTTTTGCGAATTCAGATTGTAGGGCTCTGATGAGAGTCCCGGTAGAACGTTCGAGTGATTATTTTTGTTGGATTCCAACGACACAAGTTTCGAGCTCGTGAAATGTTGCGCGGATTGTGCATAATTCACAGTGCACGCTTTTGATGTTTCGGGCAATTTTTTTTATGTTTGCCCATTTTTTTGTAGTAACATTTGAAATTAATTTTAAGGTTCTTTAAACAAGACCGAGTTGCGTTTCGGATTTATTTCTTCTCGTCTCAATTCGCGATTTTATTGGTATCCAAAATAATTTTTTTGCAAACTCAGATTGCAGTGCTCTAATGAGCACTGCAATCTGATTAAACGTTCGAGTGTTCCGGTAACGTTCCGGTAACGGATTGTGCATTCAGTTGCACGGATTTTGCCTAATTCACAGTGTACGCTTTTGACGTTTTGGGCAATTTTTTTTCACTTTCCATATTTTTTCGTGGAAATTTGATTGGCAGTAACATTTGAAATGAATTTAATCTTCTCTACCCGACAACGAGTTGCATTTCGGATTTATTTCTTCTCGTCTCAATTTGCGATTTTATTGGTATCCAAAATAATTTTTTTGCAAATTCAGATCGTACGGTTCTAATGAGGATCCCAATAAAACGTTCGACTGATTTTCGTGTTTCGAATGTACATAGAAAAACTTGGGCGATTGAGAAGACATTTATTTTCATTGCATTCCAACGTTGCGAGTTTCAAGATCGTAAAAAGTTGCACCAGTTGTACATAATTCACAGTGCACCCTTTTGATGGCTCACGCAATTATTTTCCACTCACCATATTTTTTCGTGAAAGTTTAAATCATAGTCACATTTGAAATGAATTTTAATCTTCTCTGCACAGGACCGAGTTGTATTTCGTATTTATTTCTTCGCGTCTCGATTCTTTAATTTTCATCAATACCGATCTTTTGATATCCAGTAATGAATAATCCGTCCTTGAATCCCGGAAGTGTGTCCTGACGCCTCTCTCATTGCACCAAGGACTTTCGTTCTCGATACTATAATAGCGCTATTTTTTGTCGACACGTGAAATGTCGAGCCCTCGAAAGTATCCCCCCCTGCGTCCCGGAGCGCCTGCACGAAGCCCCCTTTTTATCAGCGCGATCTCCTGCCCAATGCGGATTGCAACAAACTCGACAAAAATCGATGCGCATTTGTACGAGTGTACGAGCGGAAGGCCGACTAGTTTTGTACGATTGGCAACAGTCCTCGTGTACGTTTACGATATATATACAGGGTGTCCCTCTTATCACTGCCACCCGAAATAACTCGGTAATTAACGACGTCACAAAAAAATGTTCCAGACAAAAGTTGTACGGTGTGAAGGGGGCGATCAAATGCGACCAACTTTTTTTTATTTCGGTGGAGGTGATGTCGCACAGTGAAGGTCACCTCCACTTTAAAAAAAATAATGGTGCAGTTTTTTTCAACCATCTTGTGGAGTACCTCAAGCCGCATAAAAAATATTAGGGGGTGAAAGTCGTTCAAGGTCATTCAAGGTCAGTATCGATTATACAAATCTATATATCTCGCATCACTACCGAATATTTGGTAGTGATCCGAGATATTTAAATTTGTATTTCATTTTAATAGGTGACCTTGAATGTCCTTGAACGACTTTGACCCGGTGAAGTTTGTTATGCGGCTTGAGGTGTTCCACAAGATGGTTGAAAAAAATGTACCATTCCATTTAAAAAGTGGAGGTGACCTTCAATGTGCGTCAGCGCCTCGACCGAAATAAAAAATATTGGTCGCATTTGACGGCCCCTTCACACCGTACAACTTTTGTCGGGAACATTTTTTTGTGACGTCGATAATTACCGAGTTATTTCGGGTGGCAGCGATAAGAGGGACACCCTGTATGAACAGGGAGGACCATTCAACGTGACCGGCCCAAATATCTCCGTTGCCTTTTGAGTGACGAAAAAATATCAGGAGGTAGTTTGATTGATTTCGAAGGGCTGATAGAGTGTTGAAAGATTCATTTCTGTCAAGGTCATCGTCTTTGCGGTCTCAAGGTCATCAATGGTTTTTAAAATGGGAACATGTTTTTTTTTTTATCAAGACGTTGTAGCTGATATTCAGACGAATCCAACGACCTATGATATCATGACCTTGAAATGATCACGACCATGAACTTCGTCTGCAATAACTGCATTGTTTCGCCCGCAGTGTGGCTAATTGCGTCATCTTGTTGAAAGAATATGTCTCCCAAGTCCATGACGTTTATGCCATTTATCGGATATTGTGTTCCACACGTAACCTCCATGTCAGTACCTTATATTAAAACAAAAATATTCGTACTTTTGAAATAAATAATACGTTTTATTGAAAATTAAAATGTCAGGTCATTTTGAGACACCCTTTATATGTGGGCCCGCGTCGAAGATAGCTTCGACCGTAGTTGCAGCATCTCTCGTCGACGCGGACATTGCGGCGTATGCGATAGCCACAAAATGTATACCGCCGCGACCCTGACTCGATCGTAAGGTAGATCGCGGAGGTTCGTGCGTTTGTGCCGTCGTTAAAATATTAATACTATTAGTTTGTTTTTGCGAGCCGAGAGAGGAATGTTATGTTCGAAAAGCGCGCAGCGTCCGGGTGTCCTCGAAATGGCGTCTCATATCGAAAGTAGATAAAGTTTCTACTGCATTTGCGGGATTCGAAGCTTCAGGCCAATCAAATTTTGGAAAATTATTATTTTTTTGATGACAACAACACCTTCTATAGATAGAAAATGATTTGTTCATGCGACAAAAAAACGCTTCGGGTGAACGAAGCAAAATATGGTTTAATTTTTGTTATCGTGCTGACTGACAGTAACGCTCCTGCACAAAAGCAGGTCGATTTAAAATCTTTTCTCTTATAATAGTACCGTGATAACGAGGTCGAAATTTTACACACAATTAATACATGGTCTTGTGACGTTTGAGTTTTCGTTTAATTGAAATATATTGATAAACGAAGCAGTTATTATTATTTAAGCTGCGAGCCGGCGTTGCTGCATGGCCAGTCGGTGTAGGTGGTTCTGGCAACCAGAATGATCTGAAATAAAGAATAAAAAAATCTACTTTTACTTCAATAATATAATCGTCGTATCACCGTAACTTTTTTGAAATATTGAAAAATACCCAATTGGCAAGTTAGAAGAAACGTTCGATTTTCGATTAAAAGAAAACAACTCTAACAATTTTTCATTAACAAATGGCTAAACATATAAAAAAATCAGCTGGCCATAGGATAGAAAATGTTACAAACTATGCTTTATTATGATTCGATGTGAATCGGACGAGCAGACTTTGAGCTACCCTTCACAATAATCATCACAATACGGTAAAGTTTCGGAATTTTTACTAAATCTTTATTGCAAATTGAAGTTAAGGCCCTACACAATAAAAGATCGTGTTTTTAAGCGTACGCAGACCCCTTAACATTCTCCCCCCTCTCTACCTCTCGGCGTAGCAGCCTGAGTAGATCGCGACCGAGGATCGCACGTCCCATGATGGGAAGTGGGAGGTGAACGTCACCCGTGTCATAGACTCCGCAACCCTTAGCCAAGGGCATCCCTACCACCCGCTACGAAGGTCGAAAGCAAAAAAAACCACCAAAAGAAAAGAAATAAAACGAGAGAACGTACATAGCGAGTGAAACTTATAAAAGAGTGACCTCGCATCGGGCTGAAGTAATACACCCACAGGTTAGCCGTTTCACCGCACGTTCTCATCCCCCCGCGCCCGTAGCTCTGCTTTTTCGTTGGCTGGATCATACTGTCCTATCTCTCCTCGTCTCTCTCTCTCTCGGGGGAGCGGATAAGTGGATTAAATATTGCTCCACGAGGTGGAATGGAAGCGGCCAAGAGCCACCGTGGATCTATGAGACAAGAGAGCGAGAGTGTGGGCGAGAGAGATAGTAAAAAAGCTCCGCTGAAAGAGCCTGCGTAATAAAGACGACAGCAAGCGAGCTGAGAGGTCTTCGTATACGTAAAAAAAACGTAGTTTACGAAGCGAGCGCGGATTGAACAGCCCGAAGAAAGAGCCTTCTTCAGTGGCGCGTGGTCTTTCAAAAGATCATCCAGCCATTCTTGTCTCCTATAACAGACTTCTTCCACTGCCCTATCAACAGATGGTTCGAGAGCTTTCTCGCCCCGCGTGAGAGCGTCCCCGACGTTATTAATAATACAATTAATCGAATATCACCCGAGCGTGTCGATAAAGACGGTAAAAGAAGATTGCGCGCCGTGGGACCGTGTACCCTACCATCCCCGAGATCGTTGATAAAACCCGAAGCAGCCTCGCGTATAAATTCATCGCAGTGGGCGATAACTACATCTGCGTGACGTAAGTCATCCCGTGAGGAAAGGACTTGATGCGAATCGAAGGAGATAGAGGGAGAGAAACAAAAGGCTTGGTGGAGGCAGAAAGTCCAAGACTTTATACGTATATACAGTATTTATTCGCAAGGGTTTGGTGCTTGGAGGGCACGTGCGTGATCTTGGAAAGTTTGGAGGTTATTCGTACATAGGGCCAGAAAAAAGGAGGAGGTCTACCGTTGTGCCTGTCATTTATTTCGTAGCAATCCACCCCCTGGTAACGTGGCTCTCCTTCTCTCTCTCTTTCTCTCTCTCCCCCCTCCCTCTCTCTCTCTCTCCTTCTCCCTCTCTTTTTCCATTGGATCATATCCCATTTTTCTCTTTTTCGTGCCTAATTCTCCCCCCTCGCTTTTTCGCTCGTTTTTTCGCTCTTTCACGCTGTCTTTGCCCTCCCCCTTTTCCTAAGCCCCTCACACATCCCTTGTATCGCTACCAAACGTTTACCCTCTTCGCGTTAGGGGTGGCAACGCCGAGAGTATCAAACCACTTGTGTCAGAGCCTCTAACTCAGTTTCTCTCTCTCTCTCTCTCTCTCATTCTCTCTCTCTCTCTCTCTCTCTCTCTCTCTCTCTCTCTCTCTCTCTCTCTCTCTCTCTCTCTCTCTCTCTCTCTCTCTCTCTCTCTCTCTCTCTCTCTCTCTCTCCCTCTCCCTCTCTGTCTCTCTTTCTCACATTTCTCGCTTCGCGACTCGGAGCAGCCTCACCCTTGACTATGTGACCCTGACCCGGCCTGATGCTCAAGCCGTTCCCTCCCATTCAACCCCCACAGCTTTCACCCTCTCTTCGTCTCCCACCCCTTCATCGATCTACCGACACCCACCTCCCCCCCCCCCTTACTCAGTGGTACTGCCTTTCTCTTTCGCTCTTCTTTTTTTTTATCGCGATCACCCCGTCTCCCTCACTCCCTTATCCTACGGCGATCCGACATCGTTAGGGTCGAACGACTACGGGGATGGAAGCGCCGCGCGTGCCATCGAGGTCGTCCATCCGAGCTTTAAAGCTCAACGTTCGATCGAGTTGATCGCGCCTGTACAGGTAGGTGTGTGTGTACCCGTTCGCAACGCAAGGAGCATCGCTTTGCCCTCATCTCGCCGGTCACATAACGAAACGTGCACCACCGAAGTGAACGATGGAAACTCCCCGTGATCAATCTGAATAGTCGCTCGAATTGAATTCTTCGTTTCTTTCAATTCGCACCCACGATCGTTTCCAATGGACATGACAGGACAGTAGAGATCGCGGGTTGTGGGGGATACCAACGACTATTTGTGGAAAAAAATGGGTCATTTTGACCCGGACACATTTTTAATCAAATGCTCACCGTTCCAAAATGAGAAATTTTCAATCATTCTTTTATAGCAAATTAATTGGGTATTTTCCGAATTTTAATTATGCAAACATATTGAAACATGTTGAAAGTGTGTCGCCGATTTTTTCAATAAAAACCGACCGAAGGGTTGCTGATAGATGGATAAAGTACTGTCCGGGTCAAATTGACCCGGTGTGTCAAAAACGTGGCCAAATATAAGTGTGTCAACGAAGGGTTGAGAATTGCTTATTGCAATTGTTTATGCGATATTTGAATTCCGACGGATTCTCAAAATATAATATTTCAATAATATTTTGCGACAGTTTTAAGTCGATCCGTTAAAAATTGATGAGAGTTAAAAGCGTTTATAGGTAGGTTCCGCGAACCAGCTAACATTAGTTCAAAATCATGCTTTTTTCAAGTTTTTTTTTAAATCATAAATTCAAGCGTTTTCTTTTCAAAATCAGCGATCACGTATTCTCGACAATCAGCATGGATCATTTTCAAATTTTACAAGCATCTTTTACGAATAAAAAAGCACTTCTTAATAAAAACATTTTTTCCATGTACAGCTTTGTTATCAACAAAAATAGAGCTTCTTTCCCACAGGAAATGAACTTTAATAATTAATACTAGTCTGTTTAAAAATTGATAGGGAAATATTTCGAATCGACCAGCTGTCACGGGAAATGACCTCCGTTTTCTCCCTTGCGCCGTCCTCGAAATATTCCTGGACATTTTTAACATCTCAATCAAACCGCCCCCGATTGCGGGGCAAAAGCAAGTGTACGGTTATGCGCGTGTATAGGCCGATACGTAGGTTTATGCATACGTGTATACTCGAAGGATCATTCTGGACAATACGGAGGCAGAAGCCATTAGCGTGAACAAATCTGCAGTCATTAGATTAATTACCTGCGGATCTCCGGCCCATTTCATGCGCCACGTGTATCAAGGGGTGATTCATGTTTGCCGCCCAGCCAACGAAGCATAGCCAAGGCCAAGCGAAAAAAATGGCCTGCCCGAGTAACGAAACATTTCCTCCCTTTTTCATTGAATGACGTAATTTTTTTTCGCCATCGTCGTGACAAAAGCGTCACCGGCGAGTCCATCCGCGGTGGATTGCAGCACCGAGGTGATCCAATCTACGTTCCTTCGGGATTTCGTCTGCTGGATCGCGCTGCTTCGAAGCCTACAATGCAACTTTGATTACATCGTAAGTTTGATTACATCGCTACCGATTCATTGCGAAGTCAATTGTGGAACTCGTTGGACGTTCCATATGGACGGATAAAAAGTTAAATTGGATCAACGAAATTGGTCAGTCATTAGCCAATTAACTATTTCGATAAAACATTTGAACATTCGATTATTCCGAGTAGGTAACAAAGAATTATTAAAAATAAAATAAGAATAACTATTAGACTTGCAAAGCTTTGAACCTAGTTCAAAAATGTTTTCAGATTGTTCTTATTTCATTGTCGATAATTCTTCGTGACTGTGTCCTCAAACTACAGTTGATAAAAAACGTTTGATTCCATGAAACAGTCTTTTTTAATTAATTTTTAAAGTTGATACTCCTCACTTAAAAAAAATAATACCTCCAAAATGGTTCACTTTTGCATAAAGCATAACTGGGATTTTTGAGAGCGGATGTCCTACAACCCTTTCACGGGATCGTGACCAATAACCAGTGGCCCTGGTATAGCTTTATGAAATGAATTATATTATTCTTATATAATTTTGCCATTGTTCAAAGCGATCGAAAATGTTTGCCTGTACTGTGTGTGTATATATATATATAATTATTATATTGATTCTAATAATTATATTATATATAGTGAGCGTTAATTAACTCAGCAGCAACGACGAGAGCTACAATCTTCTTCGCAACTTTGGCGAGGGATGATGTCAATTTAACAGAGTGTGTATATATATATGGAACGGCACGTTTTAGTTGCGATTATCCCGACCTCGGTGTCGCACTCGCTCCGCATGTACTGAAAATGGTTTTCGAAGGACGTGAGCACCAATATAATTTGACCAGCGGGCAGGTGCGCCGAAAACTCGATTGGAATTAATATGCAAAGCTCGTGCTATACCTATATATGCGGAAAAGGCTATTATTTTCGGTGTGCCCGTGGTGCTACCTTTTTAAATGCCCTCTCTCTCTCTCTCTCTCTCTCTCTCTCTCTCTCTCTCTCTCTCTCACTCTTAATTTCATTATTTCGTACGTCGCGGGATGTTAATGGACGCGGCCTTGTCGAGAGACAGCCGAAGGTCGAACAGCGAAATCGGCATTGAGCGAGAGAGAGGGAGAGACAGAGGGCTGTCGGTGGTTCTATACAACGCCGTCAACCCTCGCATCCCCCTCGTCGATGGCTCATGGCGCTTTGTAGCCCAAAAACAGAATTAACGTCAATGGCACGCGTTCAACGTGTACACGTACGCGTAAACACCCAAAAATACACGCACCTATCGAGCATGACAAGCGATCAGCTAACGAGATTTTCCGCTGGGAGAAAAAACAATAGGGGTCGTTGATTTTTTTCTGTTTTAGCCGCTTTGAACAACGGGTAAATATTCAGAAGCCCGCAATTCGCGACTGCTTTTGTATAGCGATCGATGATCGAGCAGCGATCATTTGTGAGCAATTAATTTTGTAAATTGAATTTTGCGCCAATGAAGGATCGCCGGAGAGAAAAGCTTCACGAAAGCACCGAAAGAAAAGAAATGTCAACGAATCCAAGTTGGGCGCCGATTTGAAACAAAAGAAGCCGATAAAAAGTGACAAAGTACGAACCAGCCTCATGGCGACGTCGATTCGCCAGAAAATCATTATAGCGCGGGAGGGGGCGGAGAGGGGGGGTGCTTTTTTCCTTTCCTCGCGCACCCTCGCTATTGAGAATTTACGAAATTTTCCGTCTCGACAGACGGCCCGGGTGGGCGAGCCAATAAGGTATTTACTGATGTATGTTGGCCGCAACCACGACTCTGTGTGTATATGCCTCCAAAGGCTTCGGAGACAAAAAATCGGCTCTTCGATGGAGCGTTTATCGAACGGCTGGAAGAAAAAGAAAAAAAACTTTGCAAAAAATAAGAGTTGATAAGGTGGTCGAGAATTTCTTAGTGCGGAGGCGAACGAGTGGTAAAAGTGTCTATTCCGTTTTTTTCTCCTCCCCGGAGAGAATACGTGATGCGTCTCGTGTCCCTCGGACGCGAGCTCGAAGTCACGAAACGATCTTGACACGAGCCTCTGTCTCGATCCAGATGGTCGCACGCGTAACTTTTTATCTTCGCGGTCTCCTTCTTTTTCATGGTACCTGGAACATCTCGCACGGCGAGCAGCGTTGGCTGGGGCCAATAGTCGGATGGGTGACCGCTCTGCCGCACTTGGATCCCCACTATCGAACTGCAGACATTTTTACCGATTTTCCCATGGTCGCACGGCTGAAAATCGGCTAACATAGGCGGGTATCGGACACAGGTTTTTTGCCGTTTCCCTGTGCCCTCGTGGAAATGCGCAGAAATCGAGAAGTAGTGGCTGTGGACCACTTCGGGAGGTCTGTAGGATACTGGAAATGGTGGAGTGACAAGAATATGGGATGAAAGTGACTGAGATTCGATCGCAAATGCACAAAAGGGTATACGAAGAAACAGTGAACAAAAATCTTTTGAAATAAATACACTATCTAAAAAGACGTGTAGCAGCAATTGACGTTTTCGAAAAATGTACACTGAGTGGAGTAAATGGGGGAATTTGCAATCTCTAAGACATTCCACATAACTTCAACCTGTCATTGACACTTATCTCTGGCCACGATTTTAACCCGAATAGCGATTTGTCCACCGCCCATTAATAACCCTCACGTCGGTTTTTAATTTTTTAAAATTAGGAACACATTTTTAACACTTCTCAACATGTCCGCATGATTGAAAAATTGGAAAATATAAAATGAAATTGTTGTAAACATATTAATGGGAATTTGCAATTATGGGAATGTGAGCATTTTGTTCACAATTCATCCGCGTCAAAATGATCTAGTGTGTCATTGGAAAGTTGCACAGAAATCGATTGGATAAAATTTCTTTTCGTATGAGGCTCGTGCTCTTCAAGTTAGGAAACTCACGAAAACTGGAGGCATTTGCGGATTTTCTGTCCTTGAATCAAGTCCTTTAACTGGGGCTTGGGTCCTAAGCTTGGGTCCAAAAAAGGTCGATTTTAACACTTCGTATGTAAACCTCGGTATTCCGTGTCCGAGCAAAAATTACTTTCCTACCGAGTTGCTTAATTTATTTAACGAAGAAAATATATGAACATTTTTGTTTACCTATAATTTTATGATTTACATATAAAATTGAATGGTTCGAACACTAGCATACATTTTTTTTCAATTTTCGAATGTATTAACTGGTTGAAAAACCGACAGGACTTGAAATATACCCAGGTTTACATACGTAAGATGCCGGTTATATACGAAGTGTTGAATATTCTTTCCGATGAAGAGTACAGGAATGACAAGGTCGCGTTTTTACACACAATTAATACATACTGTTGCCAAAATTAAGTTTTTTTTTACTGAAAAATATTGATAAACAACGAAATTATTATTATTTAAGCAAAGTGCCGCTGTTGCTGCATGGCCAATCGGTCGAGGTGGTCAATTTTATGTGGGTGTACGGTGGCTGTACGGGAAAAAGTGATATTTTCTACCAAGGAATAATCGTTTCAACAATTTGTTACTATTAAATTGATAAACATATCGGAAAGTCCTCTGGCAATACGTAGAAAATATGATAAACTATGCTCTGTCCGAATTTGAAGTGCATCGGGCGAATAGATTTTGAGCTACGACCTACACCGTTGCACAAAACACCAAATAATTTCTAGATAAACACAAAAGACAAACGGGTAAATCGCATCGCATCTTCACAAAAATCGTCATATCTCGGAGAATTTTTGGACATTTTGCAAAATTTCGGCTGCACATTAAAGTCAAAGCCCTAGGCTGTGAAACTATGCAATAAAAAATCGTATTCTTCAAACTTCAACCTCACGCAGTCCCCTTAAGGGGGAGATACATTTGGGCGAGGAAAAAATCTGATTTGAATGATTTTTGGTTAAATAGAAGGATTTCATCACCATTTTTGAGACTCAGGGTATGTTTTATTACTACTTTTGGCTGTTACATGGTTTTTCTACACATTTTATTAATCTTTAAAAATGGTAGAGCTATGCCCCCCCTTAAAGAATTCAGGGATTCGGCAAGTTCAACCATAAATATAAAATCGTCTCTCAGCCAGTCTCTCGTTTTTATATCGCTGTCAATATCAACTTTCAATTTGTTCCCGGTACTTTAATACTTTGCATCGAGTTCTGCGATATCATATTGAATTTTTTTACACCCCGTGGAGCTTTAAACCCCGGCGAGTCAATTAACGCGCGGAGGCGGATAACAGCTCGGGTGCGTTTCCATCCCCCTGCTCTCCCTATCTCTCTCGTTCTTCTCGGCTAGCACATAGTCGGGTTGGTGCACCCCCAGGGTCGGTGTGCACCGGCTGGATCGATCCGTTGAGCGAGAAGCACATCATGATTTCCCGAGCCACCATCGTTCTCGCGGTGCAACAACCCACGCACTGACCTCACGTGTCCTTGCGACGGACGAAGGAGGGTTGCTCCAGCTGGGGGTGCACCGCCCTCTGCCCCTTGCGCCCCTTCTAAAATCGCTTCGACCGCAACAAGACATGCGGTGACCTTTGATCCTTCCGGACAATAGACGCCCGCTGTCGTACCACGAGCGACATTGTGGTCATTTCCACTTTACGCGTGGCGAGAAGCTCGCAATTCCTCCTCGATCAGGCCTTGGTCTCGTTGGACTAGTGCGCACGTGGGAGTAACGATTGTAGGAGGGTTCGTCAGCAGCCATGAGTCGTCGGGAAATGTACAGCGGTCTACCATGCGGCGGAAATCGTAAAGGTTGCAGAAAAAAATGGTGGTGAAGTTTGGTTCGTTGGAATGCAATGAGAATACTTTCGTCTAATCTCTACATTTTGATTATCATTTGAAAAAATGTTATTTTTTCGTAAATCTGGGTTGCAAATCTCTCATGAGGATTCCGAAATAACATTCAAGAGATTTTCGTGGTCGTGATGTGCCAGAAAAAAATGATTCATAAAAAGCCCTATTCATGAAATAATTGTTTAATTTATAATGGAATTAATCATTATTTAATAAATAATCAAATAAAATATTAAATAATTATTTGATACATAATAAAATGGATTATTAAATTCATTCATTCATGAAAGTCAGGAAATTATTAAAATGATGAAATTCATTAAATTAATTTAAATAATTCCTTGCTCAAAATAATTAAATTCGTTCAATTAATTCATTCGTAAAAATCATTAAGTTCATAAAAATTCTGATGTATTCATAAAAATGCCTTTTTATCGCAATTCCATACCTCAATATCATGACGAAAAAAAATAGACGCCCCTCTTGCATTCTTTCACACCGTTCGCTTTTTCTGTCTCCTTCCTTCTCTCGCTGTCACATTTTCTCTCCTCTCGAACCTCGTGCCCCAAGCCCACGTTTACTCAGACGAAGTTGACCTTTGAACTCCGCGATGTCAAAGTTCAAGTCACGTAACGCGATCATCGACGCCGTGAAAGTGCCCTCTCGAGTAAAACCTCTAGTTTGTGCTTTAGATTCTCCACATCGTATATGTGTGCCCGTGTGCATGTATACGTCTGTCGATGCGGAACAAGCTCCTGTTGCACTTTTATTCTCTCGTACAAGTATATGCATTTTTCTTATGCCAGCCCGCTATCTCACAAAAGATTATCGTAAACGGCTTCTTCACGAAATACACACTGACACAGGCCGAGATGTTTTTTTTTCCCTTCTCCGTCTATACGTGTGTAATGCACGACTTTACGACTCGATGTGCGGTTAAGGTGGCTCGTGTCGGTGGCGTGCGAAACATGTTAAGACTTCAGAGCCTCGAACGTCTAAAAAAATGAACCTACAGAAAAAGTGTATGTAAAGTACATACGCAGCCATGCCTGGAAATTACGCGTGTCGCCGGACGATTGTCTCAATTGCTTCCTCGTCCCGAGAACACATAGGCGCCACTTTTTGCCACGTGGTGACTCAGAGATCGGACATAAGATGCAAATACATGAATATATATATATATATATATATATGTAGCAAAAAGTGGTTTCGAAGGCTTTCTTCTTCAAGGGCCGACCCTGAAATAGCCAGATGTGTGATTACACAGATATCGAGCATTGAAAATATACTTTTCCAGTAGACGCATAATGCTTAACCCTCCCTTGACACACTTATCTCCGGCCACGATTTTGATACGTCGGATCAATTTGACCCAGGTGGCACTTCATCCACCGGCCATTAAAAACGGTTCCGTCGGTTTTTATTTTTGTTTAATCAGGAATACGCTTTCAACACTTCTTGACATGTCTGCATAATTGAAATTCGGAAAACATCAAATTGCATTGTGGTAAAAAATTATTGAAAATTCTGTTTTGGGAAAGTGCGTCAATGGAGGGTCAATATATACTATAATATTATCATGATAGACCGACCCTGGTGAGTGGGCGGTCGGGCTTCGGCTCCAGCTGTACTTGGAGTTAACTCTAGGACCCTGCACTATCTGTACGAAACAAATAACCTACGCTGGGGTTACACACACCTCAGCACTTCAAGTCAACGCTGCTAACGAACTGTTTGTCATAGAGAGATTTTTTTTTAAATCGAACGCTTGGGAACTGAGGAATGGAATAGGCTTTGCGAAAAAAACCTATTATAAATTTATCACCGTAAAAAATGCGATTGACCAAAGCAAGAAAAATGATGTTAGCATTGCTCACTAATAATGTTGGGTTTGTGGTACCCATGTGTAGGATCCTAGGGTTGAGCAGCGAATGGCCGATGATCGGAACGGTGACAGCTTAGCCGTGCACCAACTGGCGCACCAACCAGTGAGCTGGAGTCGAATACTTATGAGATCTTGGTGAAGATACTTGAGTAAAACGTCTGCGCACCAGAGAACCGGCAGTATTTGGGGTCGTCTCTACCGGTACGGGTTTTTCACAGTTACCTCGTACCCTTCGCAAATGCGTTACTGTGTTAAGGCGTACATCTGAGTGGAAAGAAATTCACCATTTTTATTAATGGCTAGAGGACACCTAGTTGGAATTTATGAAAAAAACCGATTTTCCGTTTTCGACGGATTTTTATAATATAACCTTTCAAAAATATGCTCTGAAAATTTCAAGTCGGTCTGTTGAAAATTGGGGGACTTATGAGCGTTTACAGGTAGGTCCGATTACCGTTTTACCGTTACAGGTAAAAACTTTAAACGCGTTTTTCTCGGAATTACTTTTTCAGAATCGGTGACCAAAACATCTCAAAAACAACTAAACCGATCTGCTTCAAATTTCACAGACATTTTTTGTATATCAAAAGGCAGTCCCTAACCTTTGTTAGTCACACCTCCAGGTTGTGACGTTGGGGGTTTAATCAACCCCACTCGCTTTGGAAAGTGATAAATAATTGAAAAATTGAAAAAATACGACAATGCATTTTCAACCCCTGTGTGTAAGACGCTGCCGATTATCTTCAAATCGTGTAATTTTTAATATAAAAAAAAATGTCGAAAAAAATTCGATGACGATGACTGTTAAGGGTTAATGGAAGGATTTTTTTTTCAATGCACACGTTTTTTATATCATAGAAAATAGAGTGTTTTTTTCACCGAAATTTCGACGATCACTTTCGATCGGCGACCATTTTTTGAAAAATCATTATTTTATTGAATCCTTCGATCAAAGACTAGATAATACGGTACAAAAACTAAATTCATTTGGTTTTTTGATGTCAGAAGATTTGTTCCCGAGCAGGAGTTTTTAAATTTTGTTTTTATTCAGAGGTTATGTCGCCGTTTTGCTTGCTTACGAAAATTCTAGTGACCATAGACTAAAAACACGTATTTGGTAAGAGTACGCACCCAAAGAGTGCGCACTCTTACCACAACTCTGCTCTCATGTGCACTCTCAGCTTCTATGGAAGGTTCTCACTGCCTACTCTTTGCAACACAGCACCCTAAGAGTGCGCACGGGACGAGTTCTAAGTTTAAGCCTTTTGAAAATATTTTTCGAGATTGTTACTTAATATTTATATCAAAAATAATGTTCCTAAGTGACTAAAACTTAATTTGAATAAGAAGTACCAAGTGCATTATCAAAATTGATTTTTCTAGAAATAAAATGTTTTAAAGTGCGTAGTCTTTGCTGGCTTTACACTATATCTTGAATCCTCCAGACCCCTGTAATGTTGGCCATCACACATCTGGCTAGTTTGAGGTCGGCCCTTGAGGACGAATGCTTCCAAAATCACTTTTCTCTATTCGTAAATATATATATATATATATATATATATATATATATATATATATATAAATGTATGTATGTATCTTGTTTGTATCATGGGATTCAAAGATCAGTGCCAATTAGAAAGGTTAACCTTCAATTTCCGGTAAGCCTCGCCGGTCGAATCGACCATCATATTCTTTCTTAGGATCTTTCTTCTCCGGATGAGCGCCAATCTCGAAACGAGCGCGGGAGCTTCCTTGCAAAAATCACGAGTCATTACTCTCCCTCTCTCTCTCTCTCTCTCTCTCTCTCTCTCTCTCTCTCTCTCTCTCTCTCTCTGGTATAGAGAGCACAAAATACGAAGCGAAGGGTGTACACGCGTATACGGGGCCGCGCACAGCTTCTGGATGCGATGGATGGATGTGATTCAACGAGGACTCACAGCACAGAGTAGAGTGGATGCAACGAGCATGCGGTGATTGCGGCGAGGCTGTGAGTCAAGCTGATTCATCATTGAACGGTCTCGCTTTATATCTCGCTCAACTCACGAGCTATGCGTTGTGCACCGAATTCCCATTAAAACTGGAAGTAATCGGATCCCGCGATTCTCAGACGGGAACAATAACGATCTCTGACTGGAGGCTCGGGGCGAGAAGCGCATTTGTGAGAGGAGGAAGCTTGCATGGACGGACGGTGATTCGATGCGGAAAAGGGGCATCGTAGAGACGATTCGTTGCCAAGATTTGATTAATTTGCCGAGAGCAGTGGTCGGTGTGCGGTCCGAGCGAACTCCCACGTTGAGCGGTGTTGAGTCGGGTCGGGACTCGGTTGGGTGACCGCTTATAGCCGCACGCCGATTACCGAGCGGGACGCATCTGTAACTCAGTGACAACGTATAGTTGCCCGTACCGGCATCGGTTTTCCACAGTTTCCCGGTGCCCTCGTGCTTAAGCGAGATCACAGCGCTTTAGAAAGCAAGTGGCGACACTGGGGGAGGGTAGTCTTTCGGAAAGTGAACATGGCGGAGTGATCATGCGAGCGGAAGTCTACATAGTTGACTATAAATGATGTAGAACGTATAGTATTGTCTAGACAAATTTCAAAATTGACGCAAAATCACTTCTTAATAAAAAAAATATTCTCGAAATAATTCGGTGATTTATTGAAAATTTTGAAACTCTTAAAACTTCCATAGCCGAATTATTTTGACGGTGTTCAGATTTGCGGAGTTTTGGTCTTTCGTGTAAAATTCTTTCGGCGTTTTGATCTTTCGGGGTAGTATTCTTTCGGAGTTTTGAGCGTTCTGATCATTCAAAGTTCGGAATCTCAACCCGGCCCCATTTTAAATTTCGGAATATTAAAATTCGGAATTTTAAACCGTCGGAGCATTCAATGTTTGGAATTTCAACCCAGGCCCCCCAAATACGTACACGCTCATAAAGCGTGCAGATTATGTTCCAGCACGCCGAGTTTTTTCTCGTGACTTTTCACATATTTTTTATTCGACCGTGGTGAGAATTTTCAAGCGGCGTTCGTCGGGGACAGTGCCGAATCCAATTGGCTCCCAATGAGCACGCCCCATGTGTGGTATCCCTAACAAATCCCTATAGAGATGTAGGTGTATCTTGGGACTCTCCAACAAATTTGTGCACGTGATCATGAAAGGATATTTTTTCGAGATACAACAAATTCCGGTTGAGAATTTCAAATAAAAACTTGCCAAACGATGTCAAACGGGAAATAGCGCAGTATCCGCTCGGATTCCAATATGGACTCCACACTCAGAAAGAAGATTTATTGTGTTCTAATAAATTGGCACATCAGAACATAATATATTAGAAATTAATAAATGTTTACTCGTATCGAGACAGTTTTTATGTGATTGTAACTACAGCATTTTTTCGGCGTCACTAAATATGTTTTTTTTTACGTGCCGATTTTTCACATCAATTAAAAGCCATATTTAAAATAGAACATTTGAATAAATATTTCCTCAAATAAAATAAATACTACTTTCCAATCACGAAAATCTCTTATTTCGCGACTATGATACTAATGCGCGCATGCGCACTTTGCCCTTCAAGGCGACGGACCCGACAGCAGGCCGCCCGTCACATGTAGCTCACACATACCCTTACCATGTAGCTTCTTCCTATGCCAATGCTTTTGGCACAAGTGTCAATGTTGCGTTTCGGAAGTGAGAAACTCGAAAGTGAGGAATGATTTAAGTGTACGTAAGAATATAAAGTGAGAAAAAAACGTTTAAGTGAGAAAATAATGACGAACGAAATGACACAATTCCTTGAAAAAAACCAGCTGGGGGATTACGAAAAATCCTATTAGATGTTAAGAAAAATTCTTAGTAAATCTTAAAAATAAACTTAAATAAAAAAATGTCTTAACTGTTAATAAAATCGTAGTAGGCCGACATACGCATAAGAAAACTTATTCGCCGGGAGACAAACTTCTTTGTCCTTAATGAATCTTTTTTCTGAGTGCATATGTGCGGCGTCCCTGTCAAATCCCTAGAGGGGTGTGATAGGATCTGGGGACTCACCAAAAAGTCTCTGCACGGGCGAAGGAACATTCTGAATAATAAAAAACACTGCATTAATGAAAAATATACTTCATTAATAAAAAAGACACTGCATTAATAAAAAAATACTACATTAATAAAAAATACTACATTCACCCTACGTGGTCGCACTGTAATTTCGCTGCGTCCGCGGTCGCACTGGGACGAAAACGTCCACGTACAGTTTTCAACTTGTCAAATCGTAAAAAATTGAAACCTTCTAGAATCCACGATTGCTTAGGTACAAAAGTTATTATATTCGTTGCTATAAATTACTAATAATCGCCAGGAACTTCAAAGTGAAATTTCGCTTGGGACGAAATCGACTTAGTGCGACCACGCAGGGTTGATAAAATATATACTACATCAATAATATATATATAAATATATATATATATATATATATATATATATATATATATATATATATATATATATATATATATATATATGTATGTATGTATGTATGTATGTATGTATGTATGTGTGTGTGTGTGTGTGTGTGTATATACGAATTCCAGAATAGCTTTAATTTATCTCCACTCTCCGACAAGGTCACCTCCAGAGGGCAACCGCGAGAGGGGTAGTCGAGGGAATTTCACGAGGCGTGCGGTCGAAGCGCCAGCCGTGAAATCGCTGCTGGTAAACAATTCAGCGTTATATTAATAATCCTTGCGAGTGACATCTACGAGTCCCTGGCAATTACGTGACACGAAACAACGTTCTCGGCGTTGCGTGTCACGCGCTAGCTATACGCCCTTTTATTCCGTATGTACGTAAACGAGCCAAATTGCGCGTATCACCATTAATATTTCGCGAAGCCAATTTCGGCGATATGATAATTATAGTAGGCGATATCATAATAAAACAGCAAGCACGCTCACTCGGTGAAGGAGCGAACGAATCGGTCGAGCTTTGCGCGTGACATTTTTAACGATCGACATCGCCCATCGATCACCCCTCAACGATATTCGTCCGACCTATCCTACCGGAAGTCCCAACTGCGCGTACACTCGAATTCACCCCCGATATCACGTGTCGCAACTGAAATTCGTTCGCTCCGGCGAGAATTACGCACTCGTTCACTCAGCCGCCGGAGGCACATCCGGTTTGACAAAAGTCACATTTCCCGCCGGGACTCCGGGCCACATGTTCCACCGTTATTCTCATCAGGATCGAGGTGTTTGTGTTTATCGATGAAAGCGCAGAAAAAAGGGCCACCGCACGGTCGGATTGAACCCTTTGCGATGCCCCGTGTACAAAACGCGACTGGGTATCCTTCGGCCCTGAACTTTTTGTCGGTATCGTCCTTGTATACATGTATAAGTGGATGTGGCGCAATAGACAGCGGACAAAGGTCGGTATGATGGGCCATAATGAATAGGGTGGTTACGTCGTTATGAAAAGTATTTATATACAGGGTGTCCTGTCATGAATGGATAATCCTGCAACTGTCGATAGGTCGGATCATGTCCTACTATACGCTGGAATTTCTGTTTAGTAAAAGCCTCACGGTTTTCGAGATTTTCGGCTTTATGGTATTTTTTGAAAAATATCATCTGCTTTTGGTTTTTCGCATGCCATTTCTACAAATGATATGAATCGACAATGACTAAGCAACTTTTTGAATTAATCGGCACGATATGCGTAGTACAATTTTTTTACACCGCAAGCTATCAAAGTCAGGTGCTCGAATTGGTTTGTATGAAAATTCTGCATAAGATATTTTTTCATAAATTTTCCTTAATATTTAAGGTTAAAAAGAAGACTTTTCTGGATAAAAAATAACCAAGAGTAGTTTTAAAAAACCGGGTCAAGAAAGTTATCCTTTGTAGAAATGGCATGCGAACAACCAAAAGCAGATTATTTTATCGCGAAAACCGTGGGACTTTTATTAAACTGAAGTTCCAGCATATAGTAGGACATGATCTGATCTATCGACAGTTGCAAGATTATCCATCCATAACAGAACACCCTGTATGTATATATATATACATATATATATATTTAACGTGATGTCGTAACGACCCTTTTCGTTTCGACCCGATATATATATATTGGTGGATGGCGAGGGGATTTTCCAGACATACGACTTCGAGGACCCTGGCAAAACTTCGCGTTGCCACGTACAACCAAAGACAGTGTCGAAAACAGATTTTGCTTACCGCAAATGTTTACCTAATTAACGGCTGTCCGTCAAGTGATTTTTTATCCGCAGTTATTCAGCCGAGGGCCTTGAGGCGCTTTCGTCCCTATTTCGTGGGCGTTCAATGACTTGCGAGGATTTGCTAATTTTGTCTTCTCCCTCCCGAACATCCCAAAGTCCACGCTCTACAAGAGCTATGACCAAGAAAAATAAAGTAACGATAGAACCCGATGGTTGATAGTGAATTTGTCACTAAATAGTTACATTTTTAAAAGAAACTTGTCAACGTAACATATTACAATAATTGGTGTCAAGTCATGTTAATGTATATGGGAGAAAATTCTGGAATAACGCTCCAATTTTTTAGTGTCCAGTTGAATCTGGCCTTTGTGCGTAGGAAGATCTTACAGATCGATTGAAAAATCGATCTGTATAATTTTTTGAAGTCGCGGACATTTATTATTTTAAATATTGGTTCGCGAAGTACCGCAGCAGGCTGAATGTTTTTTGTTCTTTTGTGCAAATGAGAGTAAACCGTCAGTGCGAAGAGCCTTGTAATAATGCTAATGGCCGAGCAAACGAGCATCCTTTAATCCTTGCCCTGTCATAAACGGATGTACACATATGTACTTGTGTATACGTGTGTGTATTTCTGTATACCAAACTCAGACCAAATTTTAAGGTCTCCATCCCGTGGGACAAGTCATTAACCCACAATTTAACAAGCAACGTTCCCTCTTCATGGGCGATCCTACTCATTTGATGATAAAGCTTCGACTTGCCTGCGCCCATCCCGGAATTATCCAATTAGTCCTATATTATTCCGCGGCTTTGTCTCTGTCGTGTTCCCCACTCACGATATCTTACAGTCTCAATGGGCGTTAAGGAGAGATATACACCTAGATGGTCGAGGTCGAGGATTTAGGAGCTATGAACATTCCTTCGACCGTAGAAGACCTACACTAGGGGCCTTGTATCGATGATTCCATGTAAGTTGACAAATTTCATGATTTATTCATTCCCAAATTTTCAAATGCGTTTTTCTCAAAAGCACGTTTTTCAAACCGGTACCCAAAATTTCTCTAAAACCAATGAACCGATTGCCTTGAGGTTTTTTGTGGTTATTCTATACATCTAGTGCTTGTCATAGGATTTTTTTCCGTTACTTAGTTTTTGTTTTATAGGCAAAATAATAACTAATTTTTGGCCCAAAAATCACTATTTATGTTCAAACGTCCGCCATTTTGTCATAAATCGATATTTTCAAAATCGGCTATGACAAGTACTAGATTATAGTATCTAATTTAATCATCTTTTTGGTTTTTTTTTCAGATGATTTTGGAAGAAACGTCAGTGGGTACCGTATACGCAGATTTCTTTACGACGCTCCAAGGATCATACAATATCCTTGTATATTTTTGATATTTAAAAAAAAAGAAAATTAAACATATTTTTGAATGTATATACTTTTAGATAATTAAAACCCCAATCCGAAATTTCAAATAGTTTTCCTTGAAAAAATCACAAAAATGACCTTTTTTCCGGCTCCTAGGTGTATATCTCCCCTTAACGGATTATACCTGGTTGTAACAGTCGGAAACAGCCAAAGCTTTTGGCTGTTTCCGACTGTTTCCGACTGGCTGAATTGTGATGATAAATTTGTACAAAAATTAGGTATTTCAAAAAGTATAATCTGAAGAATTTTGTGATGATGATGTTATACATGAATGATGTTATATATAAATATAGTTGTACTTTGTAATTTGTTTTCGTAAAAATATTTAATTATAATCGATTGACAGCTGATGTCCGGGAAGCATCTCTCGAAAACGTCTATTGCGGTAAGCAATGCCCTTCTGAACCAGGTTATGTGAACTCAAAAAATCAAACAGATTTCCGACTTTTAAAACGTACTTTCAAGAAAAACTGTTTAAAGTTTCGAACGACGCTCCGAGTGATCCAACGGGCATCAACATAACAGCCTATGCATCTGTCAATTTTGATCCGATCACCTTGAAATTTTCAGGGAACATTTAAGTTGATATACTGTCAACGTATATTGATTTTGAAAAATGTGATTTTTCGACTTCACAACTAGGCACAAGCCTATAAACTCGAATGACAGAGGGGCCGATGATCGGGGATATTGTTCATTGCGAGAAAAAAAACAATGGACATTTGCAGCCGTTAAACGTTTCTTCATCTCATTGGTGCGTAGAAGCAAAGTGTTTCACATTACACCCAGCTTATAAAATACAAAAGAGTAGAAAGTCTCCTCTGTTGCGCGGTGGGTTGAAAAAAGGGGTCGCACCTGCCGCCGGCTGGCACGCTTCGGGATTCAACATTGTAGTGTGCTCAAGCGAAATCTGCTCCCTCAATTCTTCAGTATGCGTATGTATGTATATGGGAAAAGGTGATTTCGAAGACAATTGATTTCGAAAACTGTCCCCATAGTAGCCAATCGTCCCCGTACTCTATATTATATGAACTCCAATGGCTTCAAAATCATCTTTAGATAAATGTAAGCATATTTATGCGAAGGTTACTTCAAGGATCGTCCTGTCTCCAAAATGGTAAGAACTGTCCGGAAAATAGCCAGGTGTGCCGATAGCCGACGTTACGTAATTCTAACGGGTTCAAAAGCTACATTCCTCATATACATAATACATGCTGGCATATGTATGTATATCTACACAAACTCCCCATCTTCCCATACATGCATGAAGTACATAAAGATGAGAATCACCGTTTGAGATTTGATTGGAGAATTCTGTACGCGGATCCTCGAGCAGCCGGCATTGTTCACCTCCCCTGGGTGCTTTTCCTCCTCATTCAACACGCTGCCTGCTGATTCCACGGCCATACGACCCCGAAGTGCGAATGTAATCGTTGTAAGAAAGTGTACAGTGTACTTATACTCTTGTTGAGATACCAACAACGATGCTAATGATGATGAAAATGATATAATGAAAATAACGCAACGACAAGCAGGTGGTGCCTGTGTGTTTTTGACTCGCAGAACGTATGACGGATGTGTGTGTGGTAAGCGCGTTCCAAAAAGTCCTTCTCGCACCTGCCCGCGACTAAAATGTTGTGCCACCGTCGAGCGCAAGAAGGGAGATCGGCGGCGAGAGAAAAAAGGCGCCAAACCCGGGGCGTACCATTAATTGGGTCACACAGATGACAGAGGGGAGTCTCTTCATTTTTTCGGGTATATACAGGCTGCTGGAAGTTCGTTACCTCGACCTGGTGACGAAGTCCAACAGGGGATCGTGTACATTCGTATGTCGGCGCGTTATTGGTGTGGAAAAATACCCGACACTTGTTGTCAATGACATTGGACGGAAATATTTCAGAGGTGTCAGGTTGACAGCTATCGCACATGGTCAGCCTTGGCTACTATCTAGGCAAAGGCTATCTTGAACATCAACTTTTTCTTTATTGCACGACGTACGCGAGACGATCAATTCAACTTCTTCGATTGTGGGTCATAGGAAACTTCGTTGAAGTTGTACAATATTCTGACGAGGAAGATTGCCCATCCAATCCGTTATTTCGGTGAATTCGAACGACCACTCTGTGCCAATGAGAGCCGAAACGAAGAAACCCAATGTGACTGGAACGTCATGAAGATTCCTTGGTGGACAAGAAATCGAATCTTCATATATAGGTCACACGCTCCGTACAATTTTTGAAGCGAGGGGGGAGAGAGGGGGGCCCCACTTGACTGCGCGTACTCCTTCGACTCGCGGGTTTTTTCATCAGCCCTTATTCGAGACTACGGTTGCGAGGGCCACGGAACAAGAACGCGGCCTGGCGAAACGTACAGGCAGACATGTGCCTAGTACACTTGGGGTGTCCGGCTGACGTGATGACCCAGAAATAAAAAAAAGAACCTCGACGTTTCCCAACAGCGGTTCACGCGTGGAACACCTGGCTATATGAGGCCTCCTTCTGACAGTTGCTCGTGTTCGCAACTTCAATTGCCTCCCTCTCATGCGCCACCGTTGTTACGCACTCTCCTACATGGCATGCGGCAAATCAACGGACGACAGCGAGGACGTGCTCCCAAGGGAACGGCATCACTTCCAGAGTCAATTCATTCGCACACGTAATAGCCAACTGCTGCAGAATTTCCAGAGTTCCATCGTCCTTTCTATGCATACCTACTCTACATACATACGTTTGCCATCTTGTTCATACGAACTCGAGTGAACTCATACGAAATTCAGCTCATTGCAATGAACTCAGGTAATCCCCAACAAAATGTGGCTTGTGCTGAAGGACCGAAGTAAGCTCAATCATAATGTAGCTTGTGCTGAAAAAGTTAAGTAAACCCAAACCAAATTCAGCTTGTTGCAACGAACAAAAATAAACTCAAACAAAACTCCGTATGTTAAAGCGAACCAAAAGAAAAGCTCAAAATACCTTCCATTAATCCTAAGCTTAGGAATTCATTTATAGAGCCGGTTTGCACGTTTCGGCAGTTTGCTAGTTACCAATGGCAAGTGACGTTGGCCCAAAACCAGTCAAACAAACCGCCCCATAAAATCAAAATAGCTTCTATGTATCCCATAATCAGGAATTGAGCATCAATGCGTTTTTGGCGTGCACCGATGAAATGGTGGAATTGGGTTTGATTTGAAATGGACCGAGATTATCAGTCGAAGCTGTAGATGTCTTCAATGCAGCATCGGTTTCAGACCTGATTGGGGCGATCCATTGGGCCAAATCTATTGTTGCAGCTGTAACGATCGAAAATTGTTGCATCAGGAGAGAAGAAGATGGTGAGAGAGAAAAAGAGAGTGCAGGAACCTTTTTCGCGAGGTAAGACCGCGAGTACAACGACCTCGTGATTTGATCACCTCTGTATGCCAAACTGAAGGCAGCAGGTGGCCGACCTAGCCCAAAGGAACGGTTGCTACATACGCGGACTGTACACGTTTGCACGTATCCCAACACGTATGCATACCCCACAAAAGGGCTGTGGGTTCACTCGCGGCTATCCCCTCTTTACGTCTCCTACGTTATTCACACGAGAGTATTTTTTCCCCGAGGCCTACGTCACCTTGGTCCACGGTGTCAAATTTTCTCTCGCTTCGGGACAGAGAGTGAGAAAGGGCCTCTGTCCCATTGCTGAAAAGGGACCTGCGGTCGCAGACACTTTCGTTTTCCTCTTGCACTTGGTTCTTTTTTTTCTTTTATCCAGGAGACAACGCGTACAGATCTCGAATTGTCCATCGCGATTCCTTCGACGGTGTGTCAGATCGCTGTCAATTTGTCCACCTTATTCCACCGTATATTCCGATGTGGGAGAAGCGTCGCATGGGGAATATACGCGGTTTTTTAATATCCAGCAGACCACCCGAAATGATGGACAGGATGCGTCGGGGAAGAAGTGTAACTCGATATTGTACATCGTGAGGGAGTGACGGTGACCATTTCTCGGACGCTGCACTCTGCTGTTGTATATATATATATATATATATATATATATATATATATATATATATATATATATATATATATATATATATATATCCATGTATATAGATACAGATGTATATATAGTAGGCGGCGAAGGACGGGAGACGATGGGGACGTAGCACTTTGCACCCGGCGAAGAACCTTCCTTTGTCTCCGTTCGAAAGCTTTGTTGTCTGCGCGAGAGCGCTTTTCGAGACGCGCGGCACACGGGATGCAATAAAAAACAAAAAAGAAATCGAAGTTGCAAACCCGCGAGTACGTGACGCTCTTGGAGAGCAGTATTGCGGGTAGGAACAAAGAAAAATAGGCACAGACGTTTTTTCCCTATCTAGATAACGATTGGCTTGATAAATCATCGACGTCGGCCATTAGGGGGTCTGAAGAAGCTTGGGGTTAAAAAAACTGGTCGTTTTTCAATATTTTTTTCTGATCGAAAGATTGAAATGACGAGATCGGGATTTTACACACAATTGATACAGAGTCTTGCCAAGTTCGAGTTTTTTTTTATTGCACAATGTTGATAAACAAGGAAGCTATGATTACTTGAAGAAAGTGCCACGGTTGCTGCGTGGCGGGTGTAGGTGGTCCTGAAGGTGGAGATGAAAAATTAAAAAATGTACTTTTAGCACAATAATAAAACTGTCGTATGACCGGATACATTTTTGGAATTTTGAAAAACACGTAAATGGCAAGCGGTAGAAAAAAGTACAACGTTCGACTGAACAAAACAAATTGAATAATTTGTCATTAACAAATGGATAAACATATCGAAAAATCGTCGGTTGGTTCGATAGTAAATGTAAACTATGCTCTGTCCGAATTTACTGTGAATCGGACGAATGGATTTTGAGATTCGACTTACGACGTTCCGTTTACCCTATTTTCGCAGAAAACGCCAAAATGTTGACATTTTGAAGTTTGCATCGTTGAAATGCAACGAAAATTCTTTTTTATTTTCTTTTTCTCCATTTTCATTGTTATCCAAAATATTTTTCAATATATTTATGCTGTAGGCCTCTAATAAGGACCTTAAAAAAAGTTTGCCGTAGCTTCAATCTATCAAAAAAATGCAATGAGAAAAAAATTTCGTTGCATACGCACGATGCTAACTTCAGAATCCTGAAAATAAGGGTAAATCGCAGCGGAGCGGTTTCCCGTAGCGCAATGGACGATCTGTCCTTTCACAAAAATCATCATAACTTGCATAAACGTCATAAAACTATCCAATGACAAACAATGTTTCAAATTTTAATCTCATGCGGACCCTTCAAGGGCCCACATGGACCTGATGATATGAAAAAAAGATAGATATCACGCAAATACAAAAATAGCCATCACCAAGATCGTGATAGCACATAGCTCATATTTACTTAAGGCGTTAGGCCACAGTAACGGGTATAAAATCATGTGCGAATTTAACAATTTTTTTTCGTATGAAAAGGTGATTCACTCATAAAATTAATGACACATCTATTTAGTATGAATATCAAGCTGTTAGAAAATATATATATTTTTTTTCGATGTATAAAATGGCCGACTACTAATATTTTCTTTTGTTATCTTATTTTTAGGCGCTCTGCGGCGTAACATTTAGCATCCACAATTTTTTACCTAGAAAAAAAAACAAAAATTCTCGTCAATCTACATTAGAATACCTAGAGAAGTACGTACGGAATTTAAAAATATTGTTTTATTCAAAAGTTGTAGATATTTGAATTGAGTTGTAGGTATTTGAATGAATTTTCAGTGAAAAATTTCGTGTAAAACTGCTCATAATATGAAAAGTTTTCGAATAAGCAGAAATTCCGTGGGTACTTCTCTGCGAAATGCAATTAGGAACATAACTTGCAAATGTGAAGTAAATCGAGTGAAAATTGTTGAAGTTATATGTCACGGCAATTGGACAAAAGCTGTTTCGAGCAAAACGCGTTTAAAGTGAGGTGGGCTTACGTTATATGCTCAAAGTGGGTGAAAAAAAATGTCTTGCTATAAATCGAACAGTAACTTATTCTTATGATAAAGCACTGTTTTAGAGGGAAAAAAATCGATTTTTTGAAAATTCTACTGTGGCCTTACCCCTTAAGATTGTGCTACGATTAATCCAAGATAGTTTGGAAGACTACCGGAAGTTGATCTTGTGAGAACGGTGATCATGAGGGTGATTGATTATTGGAAACTGCTTGAATGATGAGTGTTTTGGAATCTATCGGCCGAAGGTATGTTTTCCGCAAGGAATGTCGTGTGGAAGAGCCCCCTATGTGGAAGTAGAATGAGAAAGAAAGAAAGAGAGAGAGAGAGAGAGAGAGAGAGAGAGAGAGAGAACGGATAATCGAATCTCGTAATTCAAAGCCAGAGTGGAATGCTACAGTATATATGATGCAGCAAAAGCAAGCACTTATACATTATACTTATATACATACACCGATCGCATCTCCCAGAGCTATTCGACATTCGTCGCACGAAGGCAATTACAGAGGGAGTAGAAAAGAGAGCCCATATGATATGCCTACCTCGCCCCGCGACTCGTTCCCGTTGACAGTTTCGTCCTCGCATTCGCGGATCACCTTGAGACTGGAAGAATACGCGATTGCACGACACCGAAGATGCCATTAGAAACGCCTCAATGGCGTCGTAGACCTTCTACACGATGTCGAACAAAACCACGAACTCATCCATCCACATATATGCGTGTGTGCATATCTATGCATCATATAACTATATGTATAACATCATCATTCTTCGCGGCTCTTTTCTTTTTTCGAACGTCTCCTTTGCGTGACGTCCTCTGCACTAGAGGACAAAGAATGGAAGGCGAAAGAAGGACACGGTGGCCATAGCATGTTCTCATGCACAAACACATCAGCGCCGTAAATTGTCATTGGGGAAAAAAATTTGGATATAAATTACGAAAATTTTGCAGCTGCGGTTGTATCGACGGAGGACACATGGCAGATTGTGGTGGATGAATCATGAGTCCTGTGACGACATAAGTATCCTCGTGGATGAGGATACGACGACGATACTTTTACCTTCGCAGTGCTCGTGATACGTCAGCAGCTATTGATTGCTGGATGCGTGGAACGGGTACTCTAATTTTGCCGACGACAAAGATACCACAAGCCGATAGACTGAAGGTCCGACGAATCAATTTTTCTCGCTACTGAATGATGGATTGCATATTTGGTTCGTAAAGTTGCATCTTATTGGATCGAAACCGTAGGATCGGCATTAGAAGACATCATTCATGCTTGATCTTGGATCTCTGCTGCTCCGAGTTATCGCTGTGATGATCCATTTGATCGGAGCTCAATTATTGCGAAGAGGATTTATTTGATATGGTGCGATTATGGAGATGTGCGTGTGGTTTCGTTGGGAGAGCAGGTTTTTAGACATTGGCAACTCATTGTCATAAGCAAACCTAGTGAATTTAGGAATTTCTATGTTCATCACTAATACCTAATTGTCCATACTTAATTCTCTCTCTTCACTCTCATGGTGTTCAAATTAGGATCGTTAAAGTACGACGAATGTGCTTCTATTTGATCTTGTCCCGATCGTCGTTACCCAAAATCTTTTTATGCAGATTTAGGTTTAAGATCTTGAAAACGTTCGAGTTATTTTCCTAGCTTTGATCGACCGTCGAAAAAAATTCCGCAGCTGAAAAAAGCCATTTCCGTTGTGATCCAACGATGCGCACTTCAACATCCTCCTGTGCATCACCATTTCGATTGCACGAGTTACGCGGCCCTCACGTATACTCGAGTGATTAGGGATGATCGATCGAGCTACCGGTATAGATGAACAAATGAGCTTTTCTGCAGGCACGTCCGGTATTTTCCGTATTGGCGAACATGGAAGCGCATGTGATACGTAGTAGTTAGAAAACGAGCGAGCTCGGGTTTCGTTCCGGCTAAATCAACAGGTTAAGTGACGCACGGCTTCGCGCGTAGGACGACGAGCTCTGGGGTGGTTCGGAGTGCGCGAGCTTCTGCGAAGGTTACGAAGGCAGAAGGGTTGTTGGTGAGGGGTGAGTTCGCTCGTGGACGTCGAAATAGAGAGAGGGGGCAGTTATTTCGGTCGAGAAACGAAGAGAGAGAGAGAGAGAGAGAGGGACATTGCTTTGACGTCCAGTTGTGGGTGTGTGTGAGTGGGTGTGTGGTGTGACGCAACACCAAGTAGTGCCTCCACGAAACCCCGGCTGCCCTAGGTCTGACATTGACACTGGCCTCATCGATCCCGTTCTTGCCTCTTTTAACCCCTACCCTCGACCCTTACCCCTTTGTATATTTTTTTCACTTAAGGTGATGTGAATACGGGCGCGAGAGGGATAGCGATAGCGGCACTGCCGGGAGCGCGAGTGAAACCGACCGAGAGTATGTCTCACGTCATCTTTATCCTCGCCAGTTGTCTCCTTCAGCCAAAACTCCCTTCCAATGGCTCGGCCAACTTCAACAGCACCCCAAGAAGTTCTGGCGCTCCACGCGCACACTTACAATGTACGAGCGAAGGCTGAGAATACTGCACGTACACCATTGCCCTCGCAGTCCCACCTGGACGACAGTGGAAGGCTACTGGAAGTACCAACCGTATACTCACACCCAAGCACAGGCGCACACTCCCGTCAGCATGTTTGTCATGCTCTTCTGCATCCTGTAACCATTTGCATGAACACGCGCAAAGCCATCGTCTCACACTCACTGGCACTCGGAACCGCCGCGATATTTCTAGGGTGCCATTTTGGTGACAAAAAGCAAACACGAAAGTGGCCAAAATTGGGAGAAGTTTACTATAACAGAGGAGAGTTGGCTGACGTTTCCGAGTTAGTTGATCCACGTTTTTTTTTTATATCGTATGATGACCACTTTTATAAAAGATCTATTTTAGAATGCCATTGGCACTGGCACTCGGCCTTGGCACGATATTTCTAGGGTGCCATTTTGGTGACAAAGGACAAATACGAAAGTGGCCAAAATTGGGAGAAGTTCACTGGAACAGAGGAGAGTTGGCTGAGGCTCCCGAGTTAGTTGACCCACGTTTTTTTTTCATATCGTATGATAACGACTTTTATAAAATATCTATTTTTGAATGGTCTTTTATACGCCTTGTGAATTTTCACGAACTCATCATTTATTTATTCTCCGTAATTTTTTTGATTCTTCATTATTCCTCATTATGTTTGCAATTTGATAATTAAATCAATTTTCCAGTACTTTGTACAAAAGACCATCAGCGATAGTTGCAACTCTGCGTGCAAATGTCACACGCGTCTCTACAATAGTTGTATAAATTATTTTTAGAAAACCTTGTTCGTATATGGCCGTCTATTTTCATCGTGAAATCGATCGAGGGTTTTTTCCGAGTACAGCGGGATCTTTTCTCCATTCGCATTTTACGAACATGCAAATTCCGTGCATTTCCGGTGATGGAGAAGGACCCGTAATTGTTTTTCTCCGTGACAAGAATCGCCATTGTACGGAAGTTTTAATATTCGGGTAACTGCGCTAACTTTTCGTGGTTTTCCGGAATGGTGCGAGTGAATTCGTACATCGCTTTACGACGCGATTATACATGAAAACGACACGAGTGGAAAGAACTTTTTATTCGTAGGTCGTAGCCGGCCGCCCCTTGGGTTGTTACTACTTTTTTTAGTACCTACGTAATAGCTACTTTCGCAGCATTCCTTGCATATCTGTCTCTCTCCGTTTTAGTAGGTAACCTACGCTTATATATACATATATCCAACATGTAACGGCCCGTGCAGAGATCTGTTGGGGAGACCCGAGATCCTACCACATGCCTATAGGGATTTGATAGGTACGCCGCACGTAGGGAGTCTACATTGGAATCCAAGTGGCTTCCACGCTATTTCTCGGTTCACGTCGTTTAAGAATTTTTTACTCGACATTCTCAACCGGGATTTGTTGGATCTCCCTAAAAAATATCATTTCGTGATCTCGTGTACAAATTTGATGGAGTCCCAAGATGCACCCACATTACTATAGCGATTTGTCAGGGGCACTGCCACATGTAGTCCTCATTGGGAGCCAATTGGATTCTGCACTGTTCCTTTATGAATGTCGTTTGATAATTCTTGGCACGTTTCAATCGAAAATGTGTCAAAAGTCACGAAAATAAACTAAATGTTGTTTAAAAAATTCAAGGTACAGAATGCGATGGGATCTACGAGAGTCAGATTCTGTTCGATAATGTGGGAATCCTTGAGGATTTAAATTAGATTCGTACATTGGATTCCAATGGGAAAGCCTGATAAGAATCCAATGTACGAGCGTGACGTTTTAGTATAGGAATCCAATGCGATGACCCATTGGATCCTTATCAGGAAGTGGGGACTAGCATGGGAATCCAATTGGATCCCTACGACAATTTCTGCACCGGGTCGCGCTGGAAAACTTTTCATTTTCTTCTTCTGTCGTTTCTTGTTTCTGTCAGATTGCCTCGGGATGGCTTTAATCGCCTGGAGAGAGAGAGAGAGTGAGCAGGAGGAGGAGACTTAGAGAGAGAGAGAGGGAGGGGGAGGGAGGTCTCGTGAACTTGAAACTCGTTGGCAATGAAAGAGGTGGTGGGTGGTGGTTCTGTACAAGGGTAGTTGCAGTATTATATGAGCAAGGGTCAGGGTCAGCATCGCGGCTCGTTAAAACACCCAATGAAGAGCGAGACGGAGACAGCGAGGGAGAGAAGAAGGACACGAGAGTTTGAGGTCGCACGCTCACCTGGAAAGTATAATAGTTTATAGGGTACGAGAAACTTATCCCGGCATATACATTCAGCCGAGAATATAATCAACTTTTTTTCATATTCACCCAAGGTTGTCCAGATTTTGCGTATAATCGGGGCTGAATGCAAGATAAAGATGGCTTTCATTTGTCTACCTAAACGAAAAAAATCTCGCTGTCTTCTCTCAAATTACTAGCAATGAAGAACGCACGACGTCGCAACTTCGTTTTTATAAAAATAATATCGCTCCAATAGCTGCAATCACCTATATGTGTCTATAAATAAAAGCTTAGGGCGTTCAACTTTTCAAAGGTTTAATCAATTTGATCAATTTAGCTTCATTAATCATATTTACTTTGGCACAACAGTAATTAGAGAAATTATTGTCACACGTTTATATTCAGTTTCTGGATTTTTATTTAAGAAATTTAAGGTTGGTTTGCAGTAAATTAAATACAGTTGACATGTTAACGGATTTATGTAAATTAACGATTATATGTCTGAATGTAAAGCGCCTCAAGCTTTTATTTATAGTCACATATAGGTGACTTGGTAAAAAAAAATATTTTCTACTTTTTAGTACATTAAATAAAAGCTTGTTTTCTAAAAATATTGTTTTTACATATAATTTGTTTTCTACTTTTTAGTCGTTAATTGATTTTAATAATTAGTTGTTAATAGTAGTTTACTAGTTTACGAATTTGTTCGTTAGAACATGGAATGCTTGTAAAAAAAGACAGAGATTGTAATTGGGATTGAATTTACCACTAACTGCTGCATATAAACTTTTCACATACAAACACAGTCGTCTACGAATTTGTTTGTATGTATTAGTGAGATTTTATATGGATGATTAGATATCGTCAATTTTACATGAAAAGTTGAAAAATCCATGGATTCTTTTTTTTTAAGTTGTATAATGCGTTGTCCCCCTCTAGATGCATGTGTGCAAAATTTCAGAGCTCTAAGTAGTCGGGAAGTGGGTGAACCATCGATTTTCCGTTTTGCATCTCACAGAAATTCAAGTTAAATAAAAGCTCGTAAAAAGTTCTGATTTCGTGTGAGTGGAAATAAAAATTGGCAATAATTTCCAAGAAAATTCAAGTTTTTCATATAAAATTTCCATTTGTTTCTTCGTCCGTCCTTGTAGGCTTCGAGGATCCTAGCCTTTGCACCCTTCACGGGTCTGCATAAGCTTGAGGCCCAAAAATCAGGTCGATTTTCAATATTTTTTTTCTGATGACAGCTCGCGTTGGCGAAGTCTAAATTTTACACACAAAAGAATACATAACCTAGCCAAGGTTGAGTTATTTTTTTATGGAAAAATATTGATTAACAATGAACTTATTATTTAAACAAAGTGCCGCCGTTGCCGCATGGCCAGTCGGTGGAGGTCGGTCCGGCAATTAGAGAGATCTGAAGTAAAAAATGAACTTAAAAAAATCAAAAATAAATACTCAGCTCGGATAAGATCAAAACTTACATTAAACAAATCAATTTTCCTTCTCGCCGCGACATCGCGCGAGCTTTCCCACTGACTTTTACCGTCGAACGCGTACAAAAATCGATCGGTACCGATATTGCTGGCCAATAATTTATAAATCGTAGCGAATGACAGTAGCGGGCCGGCTTACAGTATACACGACGATTGATAATATCTGGTGGGCGTTCTCATTTCGACACGAGCCGGAGGCTCCCGGAAGTTTAGCGAGCGTGACCGTACAAGTAACCACGAAGGAGAAACCACGAGCCAAGTGTCCGATAATGGTGTTATACGTACGGAGCTTGAGATTTGTGTATACAATAGAGAGTATACGTGTGTGGTACACACGCGCCAGGCACTCACGGTGCACACCGTGTACAGGTAATTGGAAAATTGTTGCTGCCGAGGGTACATATTCCCCGTCTCTATTACGTATACGGGCGATTTCGTTACAATTCAGATAAATAATTCGGTCGAGAGAAATTCCACGGACGGTGCAGTTAGTGTCTCGCAATAATAAGACTTCGAACAAAAAGAAGACAATCAAACTTGTTTCTTGGCTTACTTATGTTTTTTACTCAGTATTTGGATTTGTTTGGGACTTGGGGACACTTTGGAGATGGACGTTTATCGAACATTTCTACGGCTAAACTAGACCCGAACAAACCCATTTTTCGCGAATTAGTCAGCTTGCTAGAGACTCCTAAAAAGGCTCTTATCTGAATCCATTCCATTTGTCCATTTCTTATATTTTTTATCCTACGTGGAACATCATCCAAGCTACGTGCGCTCGGTCGCCAAACGACTACCGTAAAATAGGGTTACTTTGAACGGGTTTTGGAAGTTTTTTGTAAACTTTTTTTACCATCCTAAATTCCAACTTTTTTTGCTCCAATAGAACGAAGTGTCCTTCGGCTATCAAATGTGTAAGAAGTCAAGCCTCACCACGCCTCCCCGGCAATTTTATATTTTTTTGAAGTGTCAAAGTAACCTCGAGTGGGGGGTTCCTTTGACAAGGCATTGGAATGCAACTTATGACAAAGATTAAGGGTTACTGTGCCATCATTTTGATACAAAATTTAATATTTTATGCATTATACATGGAATTAAATTAAAAACAACGATGTTTTATAATCAGATTGTCATCTTTATTGAGGGGTCTTCTCACTTTAAACGCTAAAAAAATACAATTATCATGAATTTTTGTTGATACGTTTATATTACGCATATTGATATTAAAGTTGATACACTTAATACACTTTCGAAAAATATTTAAAAAATGTTTTTCATGTATTTATGTAACCCAAACAAACTTTAAACGCGTTTTTCTCGATACAACGTTTTTCGACAGCTTGTTGATAAAATCTTCGAAACTACTGAACCGATCCTTATGAAATTTTAACGACAGATTCTTTATGACTATAGCTATAGCGAATATCAAAACTATCAAAGTTACTCTCAATGTCAATTTAACCCCGTTTTACGTTATGCTGCAAATCTGTACCATTTAAGACACGTACACACGGAGAAAAAGATCTTTTGTATCAATGAAACTGTTCATTCACACGTGACTAACGAAATGTTCAACTGAAACACTACAACATTTGTTCATTCCGAGTATTCGTTAGTTCGATGGAATAAATTACTTTTCAAATACCCTAATATTACATGTTTTCCATCGACAATTCGTTGGCATCTCCCAATGATAGATTTAGTCAGCCCAAGTAATTATTTTTAGTGCAGGCAGTGACATTTGATTCTCGTGCGCGTAAAGCTCCATAAATAGTCATATATATTCCCGTGTGCGTATCTTATGCCTTAGATTTTTTACAATCCCTTTTTGTTCCAGCCCACCGTTCTAGCTTCGTCAGTACCCGTTCTTTGGAGATAGGCCGATGGCCACTCTTTCCTAATGTTCTCCACGGTGTTCAAGTTTACATCGTGGGGATGCAAGGACATTTTTCGTTATTTTTTAATTTCTTAATTTTTATCAATATCTGAATGCTTTTTTGCAGGTTTAGGTTGTAGATCCCTAGTAAGGATCTGGAAGAATATTCCAATGACTTTTGTGGCTTAAACGTGCTAAAAAAGTTTGTCAATGTGAAATAATTTTTTTCGATGCATTCCAACGATGCAAACTTCAATATCATGTGTTCCCCCATAAATGCCGTTCGAGAATTCTTATCACGTTCGAATCGGAAATATGTGAAACGTCACGAGAAAAAACTCGGCGTGTTGAAACATAATCTGCACGCTTCGTGAGTGTATACGTATGTGGTGATATTATGTCAGAGTGCAGTAAAATACATAGCAAACGATAATTACGGTTAACTTTTAGTGATGTGATACAAATCAATTTTTAAAATATACTTTTTACACCGATTCATACTTTTTTGAGATCCACTCGTTTTGCATATCTATATATTTAGTTTAGAAAATTCAACGCACAGAAAACGATCGATCAAGAATCGTATCGGATTCTGGTCGATAATGTGAGAATTTTTATGACGTTGAAGTTCGCATCGTTGGATGCAACGATACTTTTTTTCTTCATTTTTCATTTCTTTATTTATATTATTATCCAAGACCTTTTTTTCCAAATTCAGAACGCAAATTTTCAATAAGAATATGTGGTAACGTTTGAGCAATTTCCACAGCCTACATCGGCCAAAATATGAGTAATTAAGGGGAGATATGCACCTAGGAGCCGGAAAAAGGTCATTTTTGTGAATTTTTTCAAGGAAAACTATTTTTAATTTCGGATTGAGGTTTTAGTCTTCTAAAAGTATAGACATTCGGAAATATGTTTTATTTTCTTTATTTAAAAATATCAAAAATATACAAGAATATTGTATGATCCTTGGAGCGTCCTAAAAAAATCTGCGTATACGGTACCCACTGGCGGTTCTTAAAAAATTCATCTGAAAAAAACCAAAACGATTATCAAATTAGATACTATAATCTACTACTGGTCATAGCCGATTTTGAAAATATCGATTTATGACAAAATGGCGGACGTTTGAACATAAATAGTGATTTTTGGGTCAAAAATTAGTTATTATTTTGCCTATAAAACAAAAACTAAGTAACGGAAAAAAATCCTATGACAAGTACTAGATAATGGTGTATAGAATAACCACAAAAAACCTCAAGGCAATCGGTTCATTGGTTTTCGAGAAATTATGGGTACCGATTTGGAAAACGTGCTTTTGAGAAAAACGCGTTTGAAAATTTGGGAATGAATAAATCATGAAATTTGTCAAGTTACATGGAATCATCGATACCAGGGCCACAGTGTAGGTCTTCTACGGTCGACGGAATGTTCATAGCTTCTAAATCGATTTTTTCGACCATCTAGGTGTATATCTCTCCTTAAGAATAATTAATTTTCGTTGCATTCCAACGATGCAAACTTCAACGTCATGAATCCTTTAGGATTCGAATGGGATTCATAAATTGGATTCCAATGGGAAGCCCTGATTAGAATCCAATGTACAAGCGTGACGTTCTAGTATAGGGATCCAATGCGATGCCCCATTGGATGCTTGTCAGGGAGTAGGGAAAAGTATGAGAATCCAATTGGATCCCCACTCCAATTTCTCCACGGGTGTATCGCAATCGCACCGAGGCACAGGGAAACCATGGAGAACCGTCCAGTGAAACTCCAGCGATCCTCATCCGAGTGTCGACCCGTGCCAACTTGGATCACAACCACTGTTAAATGTCCATCATCCATGTATCTGCGCAGCAAAAGATTAAGCATCAAGTCTACCGAGTCCCAGCGGTCATTCGGTACGGATACGTGCAACCGCACCGGAAAATGTACATGTCGCCGAATATTATCGCGTCTCATTGTGTTGTGGAATGCAAACGTTACGATCCCGCGTGCCGTAGTCGCTGGTGCTGCACCGCGAGCGCTCGAGCCACACAGGACGTTGTAATATTAATTTATACGACGATGATAACCGCCCGACTGTTGGCCTTGTGCGTCACAATTCGATTTATTTCTGTGATGAGTCACGGGGGACTCGTCGAGACGGCACTGGTTTCGGCAGTCGTGTGCAAAAATCCACCTCTACGCATCAACGTTCCTAATCCAGCGATCCTTTGTCCCCGCGCTATCAAGCTGCAAAGTTCATTTATTATTGCGCACGCGCGATTGCAACGTGCCGCTTTATGAGAATAATTCGACTCAGCGGTAACAAAGTTCTCTGTGTATACGTTATCCTGGAGCTGGACTTACGTTGAATCGTTTCAGACGCACCTGACAAGCCTCCATTTTTTTAGGCCAATTCGAGTGTGGGCTCGATTGCGGCCTGTCATCGACATGGTCAAGGTCACTCTTGATTATGGTTACCAACAAAGCACAGAGTCGCGGAAAAGAGCAATTGTCTAAATTTTGACATGACGGTATCGCAGTTTTAGAAAAAAAAAAATAACCATCACAATATCGATAGGAAACAATCCTCGAGCTTTTTTGTTCTCAATGTCAACTCTGGACTCTGTCTTAAGGACACTGTATGAAAATTTGGAAGTACAAAAATGTTCTGGTATCGAATTACATCGCTGGTCGGCTCATCGACATTGCACTGCCATATTTGTTGAGTCGTGTTCAATTGATACCGTGAATTTACCAATCAATTGGACTTCCAACATCCTTCGGACGTTTTCACCGACCGTGTTAAGGGCGCCTTTCGCGGAGGGCCATATTTTGCGGGGACATGAGCAGGGCCCTTCTGAATCATTGGTAAATTACAGCGGCACTTGAGGGGGGGGGTGTACCTTAAGGCGAGGAAAAAATTAGCTGATTTTCATGATTTTTTTTTTCAGGGAAAGTTTTCTTGGCCATTTCTGAGACTTCGGTATGTTTTATTACTATTTTTGGCTGTTAGATGATATTTTTAGCATTGAAAGTGCTTTAAGAACTATATATGCTTGTTGAGGTGGGTTAGGTATAGGGGTCTGAGTTAACTGACCCCTACTTCACTGCCACTGTGTTGTAGTAGAGTGGGGGGAGCTGCGACACGATGAATGCCTATGATCGGTTGAGAAATGCCCTCTCCCCACCCAATTCTAATCTTGTTATTAATTTTATAATTATATTACAACTTATATCACGAATATATTACAAGAATTATATAACAATTATTCTAGATACAAACTCAAACAAACCCAAACGACCACAATTATACCTCAATACCAATTACCTCAAGATATCAATATTTTTTTTCAATAATAAAAACCAACTCATATTAATTACATGTACCTGTTTTTTATTACCCGAAAAGTCTGATTACATTTTCAATGCCATGAAATAGTTGCACTTTATGTAATATCTGTGTATTTTTTTTTATTTATCTTTCAAACTGGCGTGACGTCTAGTTAAAAAAAAAACTAATGGACTGATTTTAATGAAGTTTGGTATAAATCTTTCTAACCTTACTGTCTAAAACATGACCCTAAATGTTCTGGGAAATAAAAAAAGTATTCTTTTATTGTAAAATGTAGGCATTTTTTCTGGAAAATTCAATCTTTTTGTTTCAAAATGTACCATTTAATCGATTTTCAACATTTCTCTCCTTTCCTTGGTTCATATTCTGCGTATGTTAATAAAAGAAAAATCTTCGTTGGTTTTTTTTCAGATTAATCCCGTCGACGCTCCATGTCAAGCCGTCCGACAACATCCGCCGCAACCCGTTTAGAAGACCGTGCCATACTTCCGCCATTTTTAAGGATGAATAACAAAGATACCACGTAACAGCCAGAAGTTGTAATAAAACATACCCAATATCTCAAAAATGGTGAAGAAATATTTTCTTAAAAAAAAATCATGAAAATCAGCAGTTTCTTCCTCGCCTAAAGGTATTTTCCCCCCTGCATAAAAATAAGTCACCATCAATTATTATATTTAACAATAAACTGGAAATTTAGTAGATATAGAGATTTTTTCATTTCCGCCGGAAAGTCGACTACGAAAATTCTTCTTCAGTCACATTTTTCTGAGTTTCATCATTGATATTTTCTTTAAACATTCGGTGAGCCCCTGTTCTTATCGTCGTTAAGGATCGTCGATTAAGAAGGACTGTTTTTAAGTCGCTAAATGATTCGATATGAATCATTTAGTGTATAAATTATTCAAAAGAAATATGGCCAGTGTGTCATTTCTATAAAGTGTCATATAAATGAGACGATATTTAGGGTCATAATTTTTCGTTAAACGTTCGTTAACGCGGCTTGAAATTTTATCAGTATAATAGGATGTATTTTTACTTGATTATAGACGAAAATCAGTTAATTGTCAAATATTCCGGTCCGTGCAAGAAGTACCTTAACGAATAAAAATTTATTTCCTTATTATAAGAAGCGATCTCGATAAATCGAACCGAAAAAATGCCCCTCCCCCTTGCCCTCCCCGCAATACCGTGACTGAGCATCGTACGCGGATATTATTGCACGAGAAGTGTTAACAGGAAGAAAGAAAGAAAAAAAAACAGAAGCATCGAAATGGAGGCACGTGCGGGATGGAAAACTTGGACCGCAAGTGACGTTCGCGTGCTTGCGATCACGTATTCCAAATTTGCAGCCTGTGTGCCAAATGCTCGGGCTCTCCGAAGAGGAAGTTGAGCCATGCAAACGCCATTATTTATACGATTTCTTCGAGGTCGCGTTGTTCCGTCTCAAGTATATTCGATTATTATAGTAGGAAAATACGACGGTCCGAAATTTGGCGCAATCGAAGGCCACCGTGCAAAATGAAATAACGATCGCATCTAACGGTGATCGATATCATTTGATGGAATTTCTCAATGATCGGTCGTAAGTCGTGATACGGCTGCTGAGAGCTCGCGAAAAATCTTTTTCACGCTGATGAAAAAAAAACTCGCCATGGAAAATCTGGGTGAGAAAATTGATCCGGCACGGTGCGTAATACGATTGCAATGCGTGACCAATTGTGCGTGCATATGGCAGATCGGTTACAGTTCCAACGAGGTCGTGTCGAAGAAAATGTTTGCAAAATATGCCACTCCGGTTCTGTTACCTCGACACAGATTACTATTCGTGACGAGGGTAGAACAAAGGGTAGTGTATATATGTATATGTTTATATGTATATACAGGGTGGCTATTATAAGGTGGCCATGTGTTTTTCAAAGGCCTTGCGCGGAGTTTTTGCAATCGCGGAACATATTATTTCCGATGGGTTTTTAAGGGGTTAGACTACCTAGAATTATTTTACAAAAATCATTTATAAGCAACGAGTAAGATTATTGAAAAATCGTTCGGACATTTATTAATATCATTAACAAAGTTGTATCCCAAATTTCGTTAAAAAATACTAATCATTAAAGAAGTTATGAATAATCTCGTGAAGGACCTTTAAACACGAGGAGCTCAACGGTGTAATTGATTTTGGCCACCCGGTTGATCTCAACCAAAAAATGAGTTTTTTCTTGAAATAAATAGTATTGACCGAGTTTGTTTAATCATGTTTCAATATTTTTTTTAAGTTGAGATTTTTATAGAATTGATAGGAAAAATGATACCATTATTGATAATAACTAATGAACAAGAATGTTAAGGAGAAAAACGTGGGTCAAGACTAAACTACTATTGCACTGAATAAGTGTACAAAATTTCAAGTCAATCCGTTGATTAGATGTCGAAAAATCGTGCACACCGATTTGAAAAACATTGTTTCGAGAAAAACGCATTTAAAGTTTTACTTGCAGTTCTATCGTTTTAATCATAATTTTACCGTCGATCTGCGATTTCTGCACTAAATGTTGGACCTTCCTCTTCAATTTGAGTTGCATCAAGCGATTATCGATTTTTTACATTTCACGGTCGCCTAGCCCCTTAAGTCCTCATAAAAAAAAATGTAGAGTACTTTTGGGAGGAATAGTATTTGCCAGAGCAAATTGAGCACCCTAGAAAAAATCAAAATTCCATTTTGCGTACAGCAGAATGAAGATAATTAAATTTCGAATACGCAAAGTTCGGGAATTTTTTTTTCATTCCATCACCGAGCAAAAATGATCAAATATGCAATTTTGAAGTTCATGAACGGAATTAAATTCCGTTTAGGAAAAGTTTTTCAGGAGTGTTCCGTAGTTGGATTTGAATTATGTTAATTCTAATGAACTGAAAAAGAAAATTTGTTTTCTTTTTCAGAATGCTTAAGTTTTTCGGGCGCATACTATTTATCCCAAAAACACGCTTTTTTTAACACGACTTAAAAAACCATTAGATATCACCTTTTTGCCGGACGCAAAATCTCCGTGTCAGTTTCTTTAAAAACGCAGCCCACCTTATAATTGCCTCCCTGTATATATATTTGAATATCCATATATGTGTGTAAATAAATAAATAAATCAATATATATATATATATATATATATATATATATATATATATATATGGAGAAAGACGGTTTCGAAGACATTAAACTTTAAGGACCGTCCTCAAAAAGTCTTCGAGATATATATATATATTTCTATGCATACTCAAATGTAATCGCACGTACGCATGCACCTCCGACACAGTTCGAGATTGCGCCGCGCAACGCGGTACTAAAATTCGTCAAACACATCAGCAAGGTCGCAAGTGAAGAAAAACTTTATATTGCTCGTTCAGGTTACAGGCGATATCGGGCGATCGCTCAACTCCGACAAAAGTATCGACTACATGCCCATAGTTGTTTTTTTTTCTTTTCCTTGTCCTCGCTGATGTCGTAAATTTGTGCATTAAACGAAATAAGGGCAAAGTGTAATATCGTGGAGTGTCACAGTTACGAATTTATGGGCTCGCGACCCTTGTGGAGGTCTCCGAATTTTTATGGCACTTCGATAAAGCAGAGCGGATGATTTCGGGCAAATATTTATTTTATCGAGGTCCAAACGAAGGCGTGGAAAAAAAGTAACCGGGACGCCTGTACAGCACCGTATAAATTGATGGGGCAAATGTATGGGCATTGGTTCCAGGTTGCGCGCAGCTCGATCAATCAGCTAAGCTCGAATTGTCGTTTTCGTAGTGTAGTGGTTATCACGTGTGCTTCACACGCACAAGGTCCCCGGTTCGATCCCGGGCGAAAACATTTTTTTTGTTCAGAGTTTTTGGGAATCCTGACGTTTTCATCATTTTCAGCTGTTCGACTTCCAAGAATAACTTCTGATTGTTGGTGACCCTTAAGTAGCGTTTGATAAAAAAAATCGAGGCAAAAAATGCAAAGATTTTGTTTGCGAATGCAATAGAGAGGTCGCAAATTTTGGTATAGAGTTGTCAATTTTTTTTCTCTGTCTCCCACTGCCGGTGCAGAATTTTGTTGGGGAGTTCCCACACTCTACCACATCCCTATAGCGATATGATAGGGACGCCGTACGTGGAGAGTCCACATTGGAATCCAAGTGAATTCCTCGCTATTTCGTGATTGATGTGGTTTGACCATTTTTTATTTGGAATTCTCAACCGGAATTTGTTGGATCTCCCAAAAAACATCGTTCCGTGATCCCATGAACAAATTTGTTGGGGAGTCCCAAGATGCATCCACATCTCTATAGAGATTTGTTAGGGACTCAGCACATAGCGAGTCCTCATTGTGATCCAATTGGATCCCGCACCCTTCCCCGAGGAACGCCTTTTGAGAATTCTTATCACATTCAAATCTAAAATATGTAAAAACTCACGAGAATATTATGACAAAGTGTAGTAAAATAAATAACAAACGATAATTATAGGATAGTGGATTTACAGTCTTGTGATTCAAAGCGTTTTTTAAGATATACCTTTTTTAAGCGGTTTAGACCTTTTCAACATAAGATTTATATTTTTAAACATCCACTGATTCTGTATATCCATGTATATTCATTAGAACATTCAACGTGCAGAATGCGATGGGATTCATGAAGAATCGTATAGGATTCTGTTCGATAATGTGGAAATCCTTATGATCTAAGTTAGACCCCCACTTTGATTTCCAATGCGGACTCCCGATTAGAATCCAATGTACGAGCGTGAAGTCCAATCCAATGTACGAGGTATCCAATGTGACCCATTGGCTCTCTATCAGGAAGTGGTGACAATCGGAAGCCAATTGGATCCCTACGACAATTTCTGTACGAGTACTGAGAGCGCGATCGATAGGTCCCTAATCCAAGTATTAGCCCCCGTGAACCCAATAAGAGAGATCCACCAGATTTTTCATCGACAGGTTGATCAGACTAAAATTGTCCCTCGAAGTTCCTGTTCGGTTGTTCGCCACTGTTCTATACACCCTATTGAGGTGTCGCCTGGAAACTGACCCGAGTATCGATACCCTTGAATCCAACGTATGGCCGGAAAGGTGGTAAAGCTGTTGATGAAATCACGAAGGTTCGCCCGGAGTTCAAGAGTCGCCGCGAAGTGTCACTCGCCCGTTGGTGGATCAGCGGCGAAGGAAAAAAAAATTGATAACGGCAGGAAGAAAGAGGCTCCCATTAGGCGGGTCGGAGAGGTTACACGGATCGAGCAAAGTGCACGTCGGGAGTCGATGATGCGCTTGAAGCAAGGGGGGGCCCTCGCGAGGGCATATATCTCGTTCGAATCCTCGTGGCGAAATGTGCGCGACGAGAGTGTGTGCTCGGCTAGTCGGCTTGCTTTTATTTTCGCATCAGTCGACAGTGACGGGACAAGAGGAAGAGTGCGTTGCCCTATACTCGACGACGACAGCGAGTCGACCGTCAACAACAAAGAGAGTAGAGATGGCCAGAAAGGGAGAGAGTGAGGGACAGGGGGAGAGAGAGAGAGAGAGAGAGAGAGAGAGAGAGAGAGAGAGAGAGAGAGAGAGAGAGAGAGCTTTGTGTCTGGTACGTACATTTTATATAGAGACCTGCACGCATCGAGCGTGCATTATTCCTCGAGCTTTTATCTGGTCGCGTTGTCATTATACGTACGCTTCGTGAAAACCCCCTCGGTGAAAGACGACGCCTCTCAATTGCATGTGTCGCATTAATCGTCGCGGAATGGCCAAGTGACGGGACGAGCCTGCAACTTACCATGGAACGCAACAACTATATCTATGTTGTGTAGTATCGATTCAACGCGGACGGTGCACTTCTTGCCGGGAGTTATCGGAGCAGCGAAGGGGATCAAGACGATTAGAGCCTGTATCGTAAATGATTTCGCGGTGGCAACGACCAACAAATCCGTTATCACGGTTATCCCACAACTCAGGATGCATTGGAAGATTATTTCTGAGTTTTCATCGCTCGGTGAATTTCTCCAGCATCCCTCATGGCGTTCGAGGGGTCATTCGCCCCGATCACACCCTCATCAGGGTCGTTCGAACAGGAATGGATCGAAAGTGGAGCTTATCCGGAGGCAATACCGTCGAGGGCATTTTCAACCGCTTCCAATGCCAAACGGAAGTTTAGAGATTATCGTCAAGCATGCCTGGAAAGGTGCTGGAATGGGTGGTCGTTATTGAACGTCGATCTGATCGATCGTTCCCTCAACGAATTTTAATCGCATAATGATGAATTCGCGATTACTGATACGAGATCAAATCCGCTCGTTTAGTCCTCTTCAGATTCGTCCTGGGTGAAAATTTCGTCAATCGGTTGTTCGGCAAGTCATATTTTACAGGCTCGTTAAAAAATGGCAGCGTACGCTTAACGAGCAAGAAGGACTACCGTCCAGATTAGTTTAATTTGGCAATAAAAGTCATTTGCCGATTAATGCGAGTGGAAAGAAAAGGGCGCAAAAGGGAGAGCCGGGGAGAGTTCTGCGGGCGAGGGCGGCGTCGGGATTCGAGATATTTTTATTGGGCGTCTGCAGTCTGGATGCACGGCCGGTCGTTCAACCCCGTGCCCCTGCTTTGTACTGCTCTCATTGCCTAGCTGCATTGGTGTGGGTCTGCGTATGCGCTTGTACGGGTATGATGCACCGGGCGATCCATGGGGCTGCGGCGCTGCATTTCTCCCTTCTCTCCTTTCTTTCTTCTCCTCGGCCTCGTTTTGTTCCTCTCTCTCTCTCTCTCTCTCTCTCTCTCTCTCTCTCTCTCTCTCTCTCTCTCTCTCTCCCTCTCTCTCTCTCTCGCTCTCTCTTATCTTTGCAAAACTTTTTCTCCGTCCCTCTCAGTGGTATCTCCCGCAGCTGTCTCGCCAAGAAAAATCCGCTCCCGAATGCTCGTGTTCGTCGCCGTAAAATGCTGCAAAACGGAATTGATGATGATAATATATGAAGGGAGTTAATTTGGGCACATGGATGTGTAAGTGACTCGAAAAACTCTGTAGAAAAGAGCGTATGCAATGAAAGTCGTGTACTTCATCAACTGGCAGAAAAAAGTCACGAGCATCAAGATCGGTGGCGCAAAGCGCCGGGGGATTCACCGCGAGATGGAAAATCGAATTTCCGAAATGTCATTCCCCCTCCATCTGCATTTATATTTGTATTTTTAAAATGTATTCCGCGTTTATTTTGATTTGTAAACGTTCTTCTTGCTAAGATAAATGATTCACAATCAGCAATGGACCCACGGTCAATTTTGGGCGATAGTGAGCTCTCATATTAGGCAGCGTTGGTTTGGGTCGATACTCGGATGGGTGACCGCTCAGCTAGGGCTTTTATTCCGACTACCGAGCGCAATTAAATTTTAGGAAGTTGCACATGGCAATACAATCGTGGTCAGTGAAAATATGGCCAGCTTTATCGGTGCAGGTTTTCTACTTTCCCTGTGCCCTCGTGGAAATGCGATATAGTAGCATATTGGACCTGAGAATAGTGCAAAGTTTGAGGTAAAGGTGACAGCGATGCGATTGCGAAAGAATGCAAGGTCATAGGAAGGAACATTGGGGGAAAAAAGCTTTGCCGATCCCGGTGCCCAAATGGACAACAATGATCATCCGGAATGCACCAAAATCAGCAACGCCGGAAGTGAGGAGAATTATCGGCATAAACGATATCCCACGTTGGTTCGGTATGGTACCACATGCCGAAATGGTACCACATACCACTTCGGCGTTTCGTACCATTTCGCCATGGCAATGAGACAAGGCAGGTACCATTTCGGTATGTGGTACCATTTCGGGATGTGGTACCATTTCGGCATGAGGTACCATTTCGGCATGAGGTACCATTTCGGCATGTGGTACCATTTCGGCAGGTACCTTTTCGGCATGGCGATGATTTTATATATGATAATGATTTTATCTGCAAATATTCATGTCCCTGCAGCCGGAAAATAAAGGCCCGGCGTTCTTTTGTTTTTCTCTTCGTGGCGTGGGCGGACGCGCATCCTCGAAGAGTTTGGTCGGACGACATCGATGTTGGCAGGGGCAGGATCGCGAAGAGTAAAGCAAACAGGAAAGAGAGCAAAAGAGGGCAAAGGAGAGAATCGCGGTGCGGGACGACGCAACGGACGTTTGTATACCGACGGAGGAAAGGGATGCACCGGCCTTGGAGGGATTTTTGCGTCTACCGTGGTGCGTTAACCCCGACGAGTTCGAGCGCGAGAGAGAAGCGTGGCGCGGCAGGTCGCGCGCGCACACACGCGCGGCGAGGCGTGCGCGCCGAGGGCTCTTTCTCGCGCGATCTCCCTCCGACTCTCGCTCCCTTTCCCTTCGCTTCCACACGGAATAGATGAGTTAGTCCCTTGTGCCCTGTCCCTTCACCTCGCTCGATCAGTCCCCCTTTTGCCTGCTTGTCTCTCTTTCTTATCTTCTCTCTCTCTCTCTCTCTCTCTGTCTCTCTCTCTCTCTCTCTATCGCTCTTCGTTTTTCTGCGCGCTTCTCGTTTCTCAACTCGTTCACATCGTCCCTCAACGTTCGTCTCCTTGACTCGCGAGGCTCGTACCGAATTGAACACCAAGCCCGGAGGAACGTTCAATTTAGGCTGAAGAAATAATATTGGGCTTGGAAAATAATGTCAAGGTGAATGAAGAAATCTTGTCTTTATTGACTTAGGGTCAACTTTCCTAAATCACATTCCCATGAGGACTACTGTCATTATTTCAAATAATATTCTTTCTGGAGAAAAGGGTTCGTGTTATTAATTTTTTTTAAGGGGTTGGGCTACTGTGACGACCCGAATATCATGGTTATTTCAAGATACCAATTTTGAACGATTAAGTAAGATGATTGAAAAATCGTTTGGATATTTATTTTCATATACAATAACAAAGTTGTGTACCAAATTTTATAAAAATATTATTAATGAAAGAGGTTATGAACAATCTCGTAAAGGACCTTTGAACGTAAGGGGATCAACGGTGCACTTGATTTTAGCCACCCGGTTGATTTGAAAAAAGAAAATCGAGTCTTTTTATTGAAATTGATAATGTTGGCTAATACTTGACCGAGCTTTTTTTGTTATCGTGTTTCGATCTTGAGGAAAAACTTAATTTTTCTTTTTTTTTCCATTTTTCGAGAAAAAATGACATCATTTTCGTTAATAACTAATGAAAAAAATGTTAAGAAGGAAAACGTCGGTCAAGGCTAAACTACGATTACACTGAAAAAGTGTACCAAATTTCAAGTCAAACCATATATTGGATGTCGAGAAATCGTGTACACCGGTTTGGAAAACATAGTTTCCAAAGAAACGCGTTAAAAGTTTTACCGGCAGTTCTATGGTTGTAATCATAAGTTTACCTTTAAACTGCGATTCCTGCACCATATTCCTGCCCTTCCTTTTCATTTTCACAGTAGCCTAATCCCCAAAGACGATTTGGAAATTAAGAAATTGTCAATAAAATATTTCGAAGGCACGATTTAGAAATATTGTTCTTTGATCGTAATTAGCCTACGATAAGCCATACTGATTAAAAAAAAAGAATTGACAGGGTATTCAGGATATTGCGATCTTGTCATATTCGTAATTTACTGTTCGTTCACTCTGGCCCAAAGATCGTGGACCCAAAATAAATTTTGACTACGGTGAAAAAGCACAATATTTGTAAATCTAGTTCTAAAGTTAATATAAGTAGTCGTAAAGTAAACTAGTTCACTTTGATCTTGTTTTGCACATCAATTTTCGAATACCGTTATGAAATTTTCGGCCTAATTAATATACTTATACGAATTTAATGTTAATGTAAATAAAGGGTGTCTCAAAATGACCTGACATTTTTATTTATTAATAAAACGTATTATTTGATGAATGATGAACGACTTTCGATGAAATGTTCAATACCATTATGGCATAATTGCGGACTAATTTTATAATGACGCGTCCAATCGCTTCCTTCAGCTCCGGAATTTTCTGTGGATCATTGGCATGTACTTTTCCTTTCAGAAAACCTCCAAAAACGAAGTCTAATGGCGTCAAATCGCACGATCTTGGTGGCGAATTTCATGAAACTTCGTCTGCAATAACTGCATTGTTTCGCCCGCGGCGTGGCAGGTGGCGCCATCTTGTTCAAAGAATATGTCTTCCAAGTCCATGCTGGTCAATTCACTCCATAGAAATTTGGTTTTCATGTCACGATAACGAACACTATTAACAGTAACCGCAATCCAACAGCATTCTCGAAAAAGCCTAATCGCTCCTCCAACCCAAAATCCACACCAAACAGTGATTCGTGGTGGATGCATAGGCAAGCTGTTGAATCACTCGTGGATTTTCGGTTCCTCAAATTCGACAGTTTTGTTTATTTAGGAAGCCACTAAGTTGAAAATGCGCCTCATCGCTGAAGGTGATTTTCTCCGAAAAACCGCACCATCTCTGCAAAATGTTCACCATTTTTATAGTAAACTTTCACAATTTCTATGCGTTGCTCGATTGTGTAATTCTCCATGACCAAACCTCAATACTTCCTGATGCCAGTTGTCAGAGACTAGTACTCCACGTGCGCCACAAAAAAATGGCGCGCAATTTGAAACGTCACATCATATTGAGACACCCTTTATCTACACAAAATTAGGTCTGTCGGACATAACCTAGCAATTATGCTTATTAAGGGGTCTTAGCACTTTACATGATAGAAAGGCTATTTTCATGAATTTTTTTCATAGTTTTATATTAGAAATATTGATATAAAAATTGTTACACTTAATAAATACTCTTTCGAAATAAATGTAAACAAATTTTTGATTGATTTAAGTCAATATTTATAAACGAAAATGGTCGTCAAAAAAATTTCCTAAAAAAATTGTAGGTCTGCGGTGTTGATGAAATCTCGAAGATGGATCATACGAAACAAAAAAAAATCAAACGGTTTTAGATTCAGTATGTTAATGGCTATAGCGCATATCATCCGATTTTTTATATATGCAAAAATAACATAATGGAGGACATTAAAAAGAAAACGTTTTTTTTCACCGTTTTCGGCAAAAAAAAAATAGTAAATATCAAAATTTAACACAATTCGTGAACCTGGGTCGTTTTCGTCCTGCCCAAAATCATTTTTTTCGCAGGTTGCTTAATATTTAATGAAAAAAAAATATATATATATAACTAAAAATAAGAAAGAAAAAACCTATTTTCTTTTGAGAAGTACGACCTAAAGATTAACTATGAATTAAAAAAAAATTTATTGACAATTGTTGGTTTTGTGGTGCAAAAACAAAAACGACCCAGGTTCACGGGATTAAGGTGCCTCAAATACCTTCGCGGATCGAGGGCTAAAAAAATCCTTGACATGCGGTATAGTTGTAAAGAATATGTGATTGAAATATCATAAGGATCGGTTCATTAGTTTCGCAGATTTTATCAACAAGCCGTCGAAAAACGTTGTTTCGAGAAAAACGCGTTTAAAGTTTGCTTGGGTTACATAAATACATTTTTTTTTAAATTCACGTATTTCGAAAGTGTGTTTATTAAGTGTAACAACTTTTATATCAATATCTATAAAATAAAGCTATCAAAAAATTCATGAAAGTAGCCTTTTTTAGCGTCTAAAGTGAGAAGACCCCTTAATTTAACTTACGACCACCAGTGATTTTGTGTGACGCGCGAAGTACGACGGTGGTTCAATTCAGGCAGGTACCATTTGGGCATGTCAATCCTATTTTTGAGTGACCATTTTTCCATCTGTCAAACCCGCCCACTGATAACTTCAATGCTTGGACAAAAATTGAATCTCGCTCTAAAAAAACTACCCCGAATGACGACAGCCCCACCAATTCCACCATTCCGCCTAATTATTTCGCATGAAAATAAATCGCTAGTCTTCTCGACTGCCTCGCTTGGCTTTGTCAAGCCCTGATATCTCTCGCACGGGGCACAGTTTAATTGAATGTATATCAAGTTTCTCCGGAAGTTGAACAACCACGCGGTGGATCCCCGTTGGCGCGGCGAGTTCGCCGCCCTCGGTTGCACGCGAGGAGGAATACACGTAAGCGTATGTATGCGACACGACGAGAGATACACGCGGAACGCGCGGGTGTCGCGCGCGATAGCTCGAGCAAGAGGGCGAGAGTCTACACCGAGTCCACACGGGAGTGTCTGCGTCTCGCTGCAATAAATGACGATAGCGTGTGGATCGCGTGTGGCTCAATGGTCTCCGCAAGGGGAATAGAGGCCCTCGCGCTCCTCACGTGCCCGTACGTGCGTTTGCTCGCCGATCGTTCCACCTACGAGGTTTCTTAATGAGTATGCTACAGGACGCAAAACAAACAATGATTCTCAGTAATTCTTCGAGTCAATTAAATCGTCGGGCATGACAAAATTAGTACGAAACTCGCCTCCCGGAGGGATTTCCAAGCCCGAAAAATAACGTACGAGTTGTGGGTGCGCTGTTCGCACACGATCGCCTGAGTTAGGTAACCTTGGTTCGGGCCAATACTTGGTTCCGTAAAGGATTTTTTTGCGGAGTTCGCATTGGAGACCAAGTGGATTCAGCGGGTAACGTTCCGAAAAACCCCAACCTCTGATCGAGCTGAAACTTTGCACATTTTAATATTTTAATATTTTAAGACAACCCCTAAAGGGATTTTTGGCGACGCGCAATAGTTTCTGGGTTTGGGTTTGGGTTTGATTGTGTTCGTTTGGGTATTTTTGTTTGGACAAAACGGAGAGCGCGATAACATATATAGGTATGAACGGAGACGTAGCAGATATAGATATAGGCGGCGCGCGTTAAAAAAAAGCTTTGAAATTCAATATCTCGAAAACTATTGCGAGTCGCCAAAAATCTCTTGAGGGGTTGTCTTAAAATATTGAAAGGAAGGTTTGTGCAAGATTTCAACGCGATCGGAGGGGGGACGGTTTGTGGAACCTTATCCTTAGAAAAAAAAACTCAAAAATTCAATATCTCGAAAACTATTGCGAGTCACCAAAAATTCCTTTAGGGGTTGTCTTAAAACATTAAAAGGAAGATTTTTGCAAAATTTCAGCGCGATCGGAGTTTGGGGATATTCGGAACCTTATCCTATTAAACGCTATTTCTCGATTGACATGGTGTGGATTTTTTTATTTGAAATTCTCAATCGAAATTTGTTGGATCTCCAAAAAACAAATCTTTTCGTGGTTCCAAATTTGTGGGGAAGTTCCAAGATGCATCCAGATCTTTATAGGGTTTTGTTAGGGACACTGCACATGGGGAGTCCTCATTGGGATCCTATTAGATTCTGCACTGTTCCTCGATAAACGCTGTTTGGAAATTCTTACCACGTTCGTATCGAACACATGTGAAAAGTCACGGAAAAAAACTCGGCGTGTTGAAAGATAAACTGCACGCTTCGTGAGCGTGTACGTGTGTCGTACTATATCAAAGTATAGTAAAATAAATAACAAACGATAATTATAGTGGATTATCAGGGATGCGATCCAAATTTATTTTTAAGATATACTTTTTTAAGCGTTTTATACTTTCTTAAGGGATTATCCCACTTTATTGACTTCGAAAAAATTATTTTCTAAATGGATTTCGAAAATAGACGACTTGAAAAATATTGTGTAGAAATTTCATAAAGATCGATGCGGTCGAAGTATTATTTTTCGAGATTATTTGAACGCGCTCTCCGGCGTGCTCTTACTCGAGCGCGAACTCCAAACGTGTTTTTTTCAAAACCACTTTTTTTTCTTGCTTCGTTGATTTTTTTCCGCAACTACTGAGCCGATCCTCACGAAATTTCAACTATATATTCGTTACATGTATGGCTACTGCTGAAACTAGCATTTTTTGAAAATGTTTATTTTAATTATTTTTTCAACCAAAATAGAACTCGAAAAAAATCTTATTTTTGGAGACTTTTTTTAACAGGCGCCATTTCGTTATTTTTGCATAAAAATTAATAATTTTACTTCGGACAGTAGCCACAACCATGCTGAACGCAAATCTTTTTGGTTTTTGTTGTTCAACTAAATCTATTCAGAAATAACAGCAACGAAGCTGACAACGCTTTTTTTCGAGGGGCTATGCAGATGCTGCGACCAGGGATCGATAAGTTATGTAAAATGAATAAATAAAAATTTCGTGTTAGATTTCATGAATTATTTTATCAAGCCCAAAAAGATTTACATCAATATCTTTCATAGGAACCGTACAAAAAATTCCCAAAAATACCTAATTTTTCAGCCGTCTAAAGTGGAATGATCCCTTAAGATAAGATCTATACTTTGTTAAGATCCACTCATTTTGTATGTCCTTGTATTTCGTTGAGGAAATGCATTGTGCAGAAAGCAATGGGTCCATCAAGAATGGTATCGGATTCTGTTCGATAGTGTGGGAATCTTTTAGGATTCATATTGGATTCGTACATTGGATTCTTATCGGGATTCCCTATTGGAATCCCATGTTCGAATCCAATTCGAATCCTACAGGATTCCCACATTATCGAGTAGAATCCGATACGATTTTATTTATAGATCTCATACCATTCTGTACATTGAATCTTCTTTCCAAAATATAGAGATGTACAAAATGAGTGTATCTTAAGGGGGGAGATACCTTTAGGCGAGAAAAAAGTGCTGATTTTCATTTTGTAACAGCCAAAACTAGTAGTAAAACATCCCCTTAGTCTCAAAAATGGTGACGAAAACGTTCCTTAAAAAAATCATGAAAATCAGCCATTTTTTTCTTCACCTAAACGCCCCCCCTCCCCTCCCCGCTCAAAATGTATAAATCGTATCTTAAAAAAGAAAATCTTAAACATCGATTTGCATCACATCACTGTAAATCCACCGTGATTATCGTTTGTTATTTCTTTTATTATACGAGCATAACGTTTTACTACAGGGATCCGTTTTTACGTTTTACTATAGGAATTTTCCTATACGGATTACAATCGTGACGGATTGTGACATTTTACTATAGAGATTACTATCAGGAAGTGCGAGCAACTATGGGAATCCATTTGGATCCGCACGACAATTTCCGCACGGGGATGGGTGACCGGTCACCAGCGCCGTGTTGACTATGCAGTGAGTGGCAGTTTTACCGAGCTTCCGAAGGTAACACATCGACACGGGTTTTCCTCAGTTTCCCTGTGCCCTCTAGCATCGCAGAATAAGCCCGCGCGCGAAAGAACGTCAGGAACACGAATGATACCAACAATTTATAGTCGAAGTCCACGCTCGCTTCAGCGTCTCGGACAAAGCTGGACGAGAACGCGAAAAGAAAAATGCGATATCCTTTGTACGATTTACGAGCGGGATCTCGCGACTTTCCAGTCCCCTTTCGCGCGTCGTCTCGGTCCGATAAGAGGTCGCGGTTCGAGCGCGGAATCAACGGACTCTAGAGGTGGATCGCATTAAATTCAGGGTTGCGCCGCAATGTATTTATCATCGTTGACGCGGTATCGGTTCCCGACGAGAGGAGAAAAGCATCTCATTTCATAATTCATGGTGACGATGGGTTTTTTTTCGCTCATGAAGTGGAACGCCGATTGCCGGCGGTTGAGGAGGATTGAGCGTGTTCCGCCGATCATTTTTGAAGGATTGTTCTTTTGCACCAAGATATATGTCTAATAAAAGATCCAGCTCGAAGTTCAACTCCCATTGGATATATCCATACAGGGTGTTAGGAAAGTCGATGCAAAGCCTTAAGGGGGTGATGGTCACCTCGTTAGGAACATATCTAACCTAGGTTACCTTAGTCCAAAATCTAAGGATTTCGAGTTATCATGGTGAGTATGATTTTTGGAAAATATCCCAAAATTAGGTACTAACTCATTTACCTCTTATGTTCATGCTATTTTTTCTTAAGGGCATGTACAAGATCAACATAACCTCACAATTTTCCAACCCAATTTTGTCATAGATAGTTAATTTTTTTAGGAAAAACAAAGCATTAGGCTCTGGAGAATTTCCAGACGCAGAGCTTGATGATTTCCTTTTGCCCTAAATATTATTCATCTCTGAGAAATCTTTGTTCGAAAATTTCAGCTATCTCTCTCGCACTCATATGTCACGTGGTAGATCTTCTACTCCGCCTTAATAGCATTGACATAAGAGGTTTTTTTTTAATTTTTTGACAAGTTTTTAATTATTCAACACGTCCCATTTAGTTTGTCGTGTGGATACAGATGATTGTATTGGTTTTTGTCGATTGAATACACATAAAGCTAAAACGCAAATAAGTTTTAAGTTACCAATTATTGTCTGTTTAAACGTTATGAACGAGTTAGTACCTAATTTTGGGAAATTTTCCAAAAATCATGCTTACCATGATAACTCAAAATCCTTAGACTTTGGAGTAAGGTAACCTAGGTTAGAAATGTTCGGAACGAGGTGACCTATCGCCCCCTTGAGGCTTTGCATCGACCTTCCTAACACCGTGTATACGCATACACACACACACACACACACACACACACACACACACACACACACACACACACACACACACACACACGCACGCACGCACACACACACATATATATGCATGAAAAAATAATCATTATCCTCCACTGCTTATCGGTGAAATGCCCGAATCTCCTTGAATTGCGGGGTCAGAAATGAAGTGAAAACGAAATCAGAGTTGCGAGTGAATCGAAGTGCAAATCCGCGTCACTTATTAGCTCGAAGGTTATCCCCGGCCCGAGCGCTCTCAATCGGATATTAGCCTCGAGGAGCGCGGGGGCTCATTCTCGAGAAGGAAAAAAAACGCAGGTGTGCGCATATAGGTGGATGTGCGTGCGGGAGTGAGACGGCTGCGACCTCGAAGGGCGCGGCTACGCGAACTGCGTCTCCTTGCGGTACGTGCTCACGTCGTTCTTCTTCTTCTTCTCCTTTCTTATTCTTCTTCAGAGCCTAGACCGAAGCTGCCCTTGTGCCTAACCGACCTTGAGACAGCTCTGTCTGCTCTACCCTGACTCGGCCCTCACAGACCGCTGTACGCATCGCCCCCCCCCCCTCTCTCTCTCTCTCTCTCTCTCTCCCTCTCCCTCTCCCTCTCCCTCTCCCTCTCCCTCTCTCTCTCTCTCTCTCTCTCTCTCTCTCTCTCTCTCTCTCTCTCTCTCTCTCTCGCTCTCTCTCGCTCTCTCTCGCTCTCTCTCGCTCCCTATATACATATATGCATAAATGCGTGTATGTATGTACATCTTGCTCTCCTTCTCTGTTACAGCGCACAAAGAAGTATCTGGACGGCGCCATTTTTAGTCTACGGTTTTTCTCGTACTCCCGGACTCCCGGCATCGAAATGCATCGTGCTCGTATAAAAAGACGAAGATAAACGATCCATGAAATTTTCTCGCTGATCAAAACTCGAACGGTGGAAAAAAAAAATGTTTCCGCCCGGGATCGAACCGGGGACCTTGTGCGTGTGAAGCACACGTGATAACCACTACACTACGGAAACTATGTGCTGTTTGTTAGGATCGAAGAACTAGACTTGCCGATTACAGAGTACCGAGCGTCAGTCGTAAGATTATGGCTGCTTTGTTTCTTCAGTGACTATACGAAAACGTCACGTTTGGATTCTAATTGGGATTTCCCCATTCCAATGTGCGAATCTAATTTGAATCCTAAAGAATTCCGACATTATCGAACAAAATCCGATATGAGTCGTGATGGATCCCGTTGCATTTTGTACGTTGGATTTTCTGAACAAAATATATAGGCAGAGGCGTAGCCAGGACTTGCTGGGGGGGGGGGGGGGGAATCGACTTTAAGTTCTTGCTTTGCGGAAAGTTTCTCGAAAAACAATTGCCCGAATGACAATTCCCGAATACAATTTCTCGATAACAATTGCCCGAATAAACAATCTCTCAAATGCAATTTCCCGAATGAACGTTTCCCAGACAACCCCAATTTTAATTTGATACTTAATTGAATAACTGAATAATTTTATAATAGTTTAATTATTTAGTTATTATTAAATTAGTATCTTAACTAACATGTACACTTTTCTAATCGAAAGTATAATTTAACGTTTTATAAAGTTTTTTCCAGTGAGTCAAACTGAACAAAAATCGCAAGTTTTTTTATGCAAAATGATACAGCGAAATAAGTCTTACGATTGACCAACGTAAAAAATGCGTTCCGCGAAGCATTCGCCTTGATTAATGGTGCCATATTAATGCAAATATTAATTATTCAAAATTGAAGTCATTCAATTTATAGATAGTTTGATCGTTCACCCCGAAAAAAATTGTCCACGCGGGAAATTGGCTATTCGGGAAATTTTCCATTCGGGAAACTTTCTATTCGGGATATTTTATTCGAGAAATTGTTCATTCGGCAAATTGTGTACGAGAAATTTTCCGTTCGATAAACTGTGATTGGGAAATGTTCCATTTGGGGAATAATTCTTTCGGAAAGTTGTATTAGAAAAATTGTCATTCGGGGGATAATTTTTTCCGAAAATTGTATTAGAAAAATTGTCATTCGGGAAATTGTTTTCGAAGAATTTTCCGCAAACGGAAGTCCTTATGAAATGATTTTTCTAAAAACTGTAATCTACTTCAATCATGTCGAAATCGCATGCCGAGCCTACAACATTTCCGCGGCCACTTCGCTCATCGCAGCATTTCCCACTCCTGGCATAGCAGCTCTGAGCTCACTTCGTTGGCTGTCAAAATTTACACTTTCGCAGTCATAAAAATAAAAGAATGTATTATTGGGGACAATCGGTAAATAGTGAACATCCGCGTTAACGTTTTGCCGAATACACGATTTGATTGTAATGGTTTTTGTCATTTTTTGATACCCATTTATTTAATTTTATACGATTAGTCTACTCAACGATACGTAGGTACGACTAACGCCATTTGTTGAATTGCTCAGCAAGTACTGTCATGTTCGTAATAAAACATCTACAGTCAAATTACCAAACTAGTGTACTCGACTTTACTTATCGAAATCCAGCCTATGAAATTAGCATACTCTGACTGACTTGTTTGTCACTCAAAAGATTCATGAATAATAAAATCACGTTGCCGACGAACAGTTTGAAGCCGGTGTAAAATAGTATTATTCGAAACGCTTTTTTGTACTAATTTTCACATGTCAATATTGAAATAAGGTAATTCTGTAGATAACCGACTTGCCCGAAAAATGAGTCTAACATTTTTTTTGCTATTTTCTCATTTATTGGGTTATAAATTATGATATTCAGTCGGGAGAAGCTGCCATTTTTCATTAACAAATTTTTACGAGCAAAAGATGGTTACAAATAATTTCGAATTTTTCAAAAAGTCCTGTACTAAAATCCTCACGTCGCAGGGGGTTGGGTTCGTCTGGGTTTGTGTGTTAATCAATGTAGAAAATATTCAGGAAGGCTTCTTTTATAAATCCCCCAACCTCCCCCCCAAATCAAATGTAATACGCATATCGTGCCAATTATTTAAAAAAGTTGCTCCAAACAAACTTATTGTTGTCAACTTATTGTCATTGTTGCTCCAAACAAACTTAAATAAACCCAATATAGGCGTCGAAATTTTCAAAACTGCTCTATTTTATCACGAAATTCAACACCCCACAACTTTTTATGGGGGGGGGGGGCTTTCCCCCACCGAATATCATCATTTATAACCCAATAAATGAGAAAATTCACTTATCTAAAGAATTACCTTGAAATTATGTGCATATATTTTTCGCTTGACCACATGAGCCAGAGGGGGGGGGGGGGGGCAACTGCCTTCATATACATATATAGATAAACAAAACGAGTGGATCTTCAAAAGGTACACGGGAAAAAAGAAACAGTACAAAATACAGGGGCTACACAGTTCGCATTGGACTCGAGCGATTGCACAGCGATATTTACTGAAACACAGTGCTCAAAATACAGTGTGCTCAAAGTAAATTATTACAGTTCCTAAACTGTCCTCTTTGGACTCGAACCGCTCTACTGTATCTTTTACTGGAACACACAGTCCAAAATACCGTGTAGTCAAAAGTAAATTTTGACAGTTCAACACTGCAATATAACTTTAACAAAACTTGTAATTTGACAGTTGGTTAATCTGTATTATGTACAATGAATGCGCCAGTTATCTCGACAGAGTTTATGTAGACACACAAAAAAAAGGTTATCCATAAAAGAAGTTTGAAAAAAAATTTGTAGAAAATATTAAAAAATCAGTCACATACACAAGAACGTACCTTTTTCTGAATAATTCTCTCTTTCTTTATAATTTCTTGAATTCTGTCGCACAAATTTCGATGTCCGCGTCCCACCAACCACGCACTACTAACTGGCAATCCTTTGTGTCCTGGCTTCGTGCCTCACCTCGTGCCTCATTTGCGTACAGTATAAAAATCAGTGATGGCCTTTAAATTTTACAGTTGAATATTTTTACTGAAATCACCGATGTGTTCACAATATCAAATTGCAAATAAACCAGTGTAACTGTAAAAACCTCAGAGTGCACAGATAACGTCACGAACTGTCGAATGAAGAGTAAAAGTACCGTGCCACACTGTACAATTTAATGAATCACTCTGTACTCAATACAGTGTACACTGTAACCCTGGCAGTTTGCGTACAGGATAAAAATCAGTGATCTCATGTAAATTTTACATTTGAATATATTTACTGAAAACACTGATGTATTCACAATACCGAACTGTAAATAAGCCAGTGTAACTGTAAAAATCTCAGTATGTACAGGAAAATTCGTCATTTTTGTTGGACAGGATTTACATTACTCTTTTTTACTGTAAAATGAAATATGGCACCCTGTTTTTTATGCGGTTTATACTGTGATTTTCGCTGTTTCTTTTTTCCCGTGTATAAATTACTTTAAAAAGAATATCTTCAAAATCGATTTGAATCACATCACTGAAAATTCACTGTAATTGTCGTTTTTTTTTAAATTTATGTCACTGCATTTTGCGATATCAACACACACATACACGCCCGCGAAGCCTGCAGGTTATGGTTCAACATGCCGAGTTTTTTCTCGTGACTTTTCACATATTTTCGATTCGAACGTGGTGAAAATTCTGAAACGGCGTTCATTGGAACAGTGCAGAATCCAATTGGACCCCAATGAGGACTCCTTATGTGCAGTGTCCCTAACGAATCCCTATACAGACGTGGGTGCATCTTGGAACTTCTCAACAAATTTGTGCACGGTGTCACTAACGGTTTTTATTTTTGCGAGACCCAAGAAACTCCAGTTGAGAATTTCGAATAAAAAAATCCCAATCCACTTCAATCAGGAAATAGCGCGGGGTCCACTTGAATTCCAATGTGAACTTCAATGTGCTGCGTGTCTGTCAAAACCCTATAGAGATGTAGTAGGAACTGGAGACTCCCCAACGAATTTACGCACGGGTACTTTGGTCGGTAATTAGGAGGTAGAAATAATTACAACAATACGCAAATTGTGCAAAGAATATGAGTGATTTTATTTTTATGGAAAAGGTCATGAAAAATATAATGGACGTTACTTTGAAACATTGAAGATTGTCGGGGTAATTTGGGGTTCGTAACGGGTCTATCGAGTGGGATAAAAAATTCTGGAGGGCCATCGAATACCGAAGATCTGTATTAAAGTTTCTCTGCCTTTCCGAACCGTTTTCAAGTTGTACGGTAAATATCTCGAGCTCCCGATCTCGACGGGCGTCTCGCTCGGCCGTGAAATTTGCAATACGCGCGCACACACTTTGTACTAGGAAAAAAAAGCGTCAAACTGAAATAGGTGCTACGTATTTGACCCACGGGGCACTTGAGTTTGTACTGGCGTTGAAAAAAAGGCAATATCGCTCGACCCTAATAAAAGTGATTGCGAAACAAGGGTCGAGAAGCTGTCGGCTCGCAGATTTTTCATCAAATATCGTGAACCTCGCCCGTTTGCGTGCTTTCATTGATTTTTACGATATTGCGCGTCAACGATTTTTCAGAGAACGAAAGAATCGCCGCAATTGTCTGTTATATCGAGCTAATTATAGTAAAAAAAATGTCATGCTCGAATTAAGAAGTGAGTGTAACTTTCACTTATTGACAAGATCATTATTTATTTGTATATATTTTTAACTGTTGGGGCAATTGCATCGTATTTTATTCCGAGTCCGAAAATTTGAACTCGGAAAAATATTTAAATTAAATTATAATATTTTAAAAAATTTAATTTTTTTTTAATTTCAATTAAATTAGAAAATCTAAATAGGAATATTTTTTATTGATAGATAATATTATCTAGATAACATTGATAAGAGATATTATTATCTGGACCATCTAGATAATATTACACATTACTTAGGTCATCGAGATGATGTTATCTATTGCTTAGATTATCTAGATAATAGATGATATCATTTAGATTATCAAGATTAAACAGACTCAAGATTATATGATCTATCAATCACATAATCGATATATTATCTACTCTTTCATTTGTCTTCATTATCTTCTATCTTCTATGTGGCTGTATCTATTATGTAATCTACTATTTCGTTCGTGAAATACAAAGAATATTCATTGTCTGTTTTATATAGATGTCAATATCCATTAATTAAGTAATTCATTTATAGTACATATGATGTACCATCTAAATAATCTGAATAATCTTCGAGATTCTATCCCAGCCAGACTCTCTACGATCAGAATTATTTTTTATTTACTTACAAGATTATTATTAATATATACATGTAATTTTTCGTTCGATCTTCTCGGTTTTTGCAGCATATAAAAATGAAAATCCGACGCTGTGACAAATTTCGAAAAAAGAAAAGTTTTTCTTAAACGGAGCAAAGCTTTCATTCTCGTGGCGAGCGCGTGCGTTCTCGCTTGCATTGAAACGATTGCAATATTGCTCGCGTGAAACAAATGATTATATGTATGTCTATATACCCACGCGAGAACACAGATTCCTGTCCCGTGTCCCATGGAAAACTTTTACTTTTGCCAGCGGAGAAAGTGCACGTTCGCCCGACGATTTATTCCGCTAACGCGTGCAAAACTTATTCGACTCGCTCGATTCGCACGACCGCGAACGATTTTTCATATCGGCCGATTTTTCTAAGGCTCGAGTCTCTTTTGCGCTTCCACACTAACGACATCCCATTCGGTCGTCTTCTTCTCGATATCGAGACAGTAAAAAATAAAACGTCGTCGTAACTATCCCTGTATTAATTAATATAATAATTAATCAATTTTCTTTGGTGAAAAAAATGTTCTTAAAATTTGTGCGCATGTACAGGGTGTTTGGCGCATGGATTGACACCATTTTTTGGGGAATTGGGGGAGGGAGGCAATTTACTCATTTTTCCACCCTTAGACCCTATGTCCTAAGGGTCACGGTAATTGAGATATGACTCTTTTTTAATTATCCGAAGTTTCGCCTTTAAAACGTCATGACTCTTTTGTTTTTTGTTGTAATAGCACGAAATAACTTTTGTTGTATCCTCCACTGTATATTTGTTATAAATAAATCATTATTTGATACAATTGGTTTCCAAAAAATGACTCTTGCTTCCAAAACCTTAAAAATGTGTATATGTATGAAAAATTTCAACTTCTAAATTCATTATAACAAAACTTATTCTCGTTATTTTGACCAGATAATGATTCCTATGCGATGTAGCATACTGTTGGAAAGGGTATAAAGTAGAGAACTTTTTAAAACAAAGCGAAGTTCTGAATAGATGTTACTTTTTTTATGATGAATTAGCAGTTATCATAATAATTAGCAGTTATAATGAATTAGCAGTTGACATGTTTCGTACATTTACGCATTATTAAGACTTTGGAAGCTCATGAGTAATTTTCTTGAAACCAGTCGTATCAAATAATGATTTATTTATAATAAACAAACATTGCAAAATACAACAAAAGTAATTTCGTGCTATTACAACCACAAACAAAAAAGTTATGACGATTTAAAAGCGAAATTTCGGGTAATTAAAAAAACGAAAAAAAAAATCATTTCTCAATTATCGTGACACTTGAAACAAAGCACTAGCAAAAACAAAAACCAGCAAATTACCCCCGAAATTCGTGAAAAATTGTGTCGGTCGATGCGTCAAATACCGTGTATATAATAAATATGATAATAAATATAAAAATATAGATGATAATTAATATATTTTAATATAATTTATATATTATAATTGTAACTATATATTTAAAAAAAATAACAAATATATATATATATATATATATATATATATATATATATATATATATATATATATATATATATATATATATATATGGGTTTAAATATATTAATTATTATTATATTTTATATTTATATTTATATATTTTGTAATATACCCTTTAAGGGTGTTTACACAGGCCGCCCCTCACATTTATACGGTAATCATTTCTTTCGAAAATTTGCGTGTATATATGTAACGGTTATATTAATATATAATCATGACATATATACAGGCAAATTTTCGAAAAAAATGTTTACTGTGGAAAATGCGCGGTGCACGCTACTCGCCTAATCACACCCTCATTCGGATAGCCCAGCGCGAGTTTCACGCCACACACGTTGCGAAATACGAGAGTAAGGGTTTACAGTGAACACTCGATGAAAGGTGGGTTCGAAGAGCCTTGGCTTCGGGAGCAGTCCTCATAGTAGCCAATTGTTGTCATAGCCAAGTGTTGCATAAATCCCACAGTCTGTACATTATGTACATGTGTATATATATATATATATATGTATACAGATACATCATTTTTTGGTATTTCGCGACGAAAGGAACGAAGCGTCCCTCGCGAGCGCGGTGCTCCTCGACACACTTTCAGTAATCGCGGGAAAACGTGCAATTCGTTCGCCCGTTTTCATTTCCTGGTTGAAGCAATGATCCGCGGGTTCTCGCGCGGCTAATGACCGCGCGCTCGTAGAGTGCATTACATTGCGTTACACGCGCCGCGAGGCGCCGTTCCGCGCAGACGAGAACGCGCCTATTTTTCTTCCCCCTAGAAATTGAAGTGCAAATTTCACTGGTTCAAAATATTTTGACAGTCTCAGTGGATACCACAGTTCAATTGTCGCACGGACGAAAATGCGCCGGGGGGAAGGGGGGGGGGGGTGGAGCAGGAAGTGCGTTAACGGCACTTACGGCATAGGATTAAATTTCCTCATATGCGTTACACACGGAGTACCCGTTTCCTGGTGAAATACAACAAAAAACGAAACACCGGCTGACCCAATTATTCGGTTCGAGAGAAAGAGCGAGAGAGAGAGAGAGAGAGAGAGAGAGAGAGAGAGAAAGGTGGGGATACCAGATAGAAAGTAGGACGAGTGGAACTTTCAGTTTCACTGTGTACACAAACAAACAAGCGCGCATACACGGCCTGCCTTTTCACTCGGCTCGGTAACCTCTATTCGCGGTGACAGCGAAGAAAGAGCGCACGAGAGAGAGTAAAAACTCTCGTTGATACGAGGTAAGATCGTTGTCTCGGCGCACGGTTGTGTGCTTGGGTCGCGTATATTGACGTATACTCTGTACAACTCGCATGAGCTAAGAAGCCTGCCACCTCACCTTTTCAGCTCTCGAGCTCGTTACCTCGCGACAGTCGGCTGTGTGAGACCGCAAGGATTTATGCGCAAGAGTCCTCTCCGCTCTTCCTAGTTCACCTTCCCGCACCGTACTGTAGCCTACACGTACCCATACATATGGGAAAAGCTGATTATGGAGACGTTCGACGTCGAGACGCGCCACAGCAGTTTCCCCATAGTCAGCCTTGCGTAAGCGCCGAAGTCTTTGAAATTACCAATGGACAAATGAAGGGATACTCGTGAAACTCCTTCCGAGGATCCCTCAAGGTCCGCCCGTGCCGCGAAATTGACGAATTGAAGATTTAAGGGGGTATACCAGTGTGAACGCTGAAAACTTTGATGATTTTCCCGAATTTTTTGGAAGAAAAGTACTCAATTAAATGTTTCGGAAAATTAATAATATATTTAGCCATATTTGACCTATATTACATAATTTTTTCATAGAAAAACATTGAGATCCAAGCGACTTATGCGCTGCCTTCGGAGGCGCCAAAAAAAAAAGCTTCTCCACTGCTGACATGATTCCGGCCGATTGAGTAGCTGAAACCGAAGAAGGAAAAATGTCGTTAAACTGGAAGGTATTTCCTGTACAATGACGTAGGCTTTTCGAAAAATATCGAAATCTAACGAAATGGCGTAGTTGGGAAAAAAGTCTGTTTTCTCGCCTATAAAATGGTCATTTTTTTCAATGCCAAATCGTCAATTTTCATCCAATCAACAATATCCTACGTCATTGTAGAGTAAATATATTCGAGAGTACTCAGTTCAAATTTCAAGTCAATCGGATAATTGCTCTTTGAGTTACAATGTCAGCAAATTTGAAAAATCTTATTTCGAGATAAACGCGTTTGAAGATTAACTATCGCATTTTATACCTACGAGCGGTTGCTGTTTGGAAGGCTGCCATTCAGGGAGTATCAGAGATACGGCCTTAACATTTTTACAGGATATTCTTGAAAGTATAAAACGTCGAAAAAGGCAACAAAAAAAATCGATTTTTTGAAAGTGTCACACTGGTATGGTCCCTTAAGGGGTTGTGTCTGGTTGTGATTGTCGGAAATCACTTTTTTTTAACCAATATATTTTGACAGTATATCAATGCCATTATATGGAAGAAGGCAGCATGTACAATGAAAATCGAAATACGAAATTTCTCATCGTTCTGTATAGTAAAATGCATTTTCGATTCTTTTGTAGATCCCGCCTTCTTCCATATGACAGCAGATCTTTTTGTAAATGTTTCCTGAAAATATCAAGGTGATCGGATAAAAATTGACATATTGATAGGCTGCTGTAGTGACGCCCGTCGCAACGCTCGACGTGTCGTTCGTAACTTTAAACGCTTTTTTCTCGAAAATACGTTTCCAAAGTCAGTGAGCAAAAGATCTCGAAAACATTGATATTTCCAAAATTGTTGCAGCTTTTTTGAGATTTCAAAATACAGTATTCGAACGGAGGATTCTTTTTCCGATGTATACTTCCGATTTGATGAACGAAAAATGCCCATTTTTCGCGAAAATGAAGACTCTCACTTTGAACACACGGCATTCTTTTTAAATTTGATATTTCGGTAAACTCTCCGATGAATCATAGGATAAAGTAATATACTAACGATATCTGTTTGATTCTTTGATGTGAGATAACCCGGTTCAGAAGGACATTGATCACAGCAAAAGACATTTTCGAGAGGTGCTTTCCGGAATTGGGCTGTAGATCGATTATAATTAAATATTTTTACACCAAAAAAGACAGAGTGTTTTCAGATGATACTTTTTTAAATACCTAAGTTTTGTAGAAATTTATCATCACAATATTCTTTAAAAAATCCCAAAAATGAGCAGTTTTCGACTGTTATAACTAGGCATAATCCGATGAAGACTCTCCCCGGAAGAAAGCTGTCTGTGCAGAAATTGTCGTAGGAATTCAATTGGATTCCCATGCTCCTGATAGGGATCCAATGGGTCATGACATTGGATCCCTTATATTAAAACCTTACGTTCGTACATTGGATTCTAATCGGGATTCAATGTGAATCTCTAAGGATTCCCACATTATCGAACACAATGTGATACGAATCTTGATGGATCCCATCGCATTCTGTACGTTGAATTTTCTAAACAATATATATATATATATATATATATATATATATATATATATATATATATATATACACCCAAACAAGTGGATTTTCTAAACAAAATATATTGATACATTAAATGAGTGGATCTTCAAAAAGTACAAATCGGAATTTAGAATAGTGTAAATCGATTGAAAAAGTACATTAAAAAAAAACGATTTGAATCACATCACTTAAAATCCACCGTAATTATCGTTTAAAGCATGCAGGTTATGCTTCAACACGCCGAGTTTTTTTCTCGTGACTTCACATATTATCGATTCGAACGTGGTAAGAATTCTCAAACGGTATGCACCGGGAAACAGTGCAGAATCCAATTGGATCCCAATGTGGATTGGATCACTGAGAGCCAATATCAAATAGATATAAAAGTAGATATAACGTGGGACGTGAAAAGAAAGATTTTTGAGTAGATTTCGTGTTCAAGGAGGAGAGACGTTCTCGCGTCTCGACCTACCGCAATAATCAACAGAAACTCGGTTCCAGATTTCACACGATACGCTGTATAATTGGAATGAGTCGATTTAACGCTCCCTCTCTCTCTCTTCCCTCCTTCATCTTCTCTCTGTCTCTGTTTTCTCTCTCGCTCTCTTGAATTCTTGACGTGGATTTCTGCATTCAGCAATAGTTTGTTGCACCAGGGATAATGAAAAATTCATGTTTAATGCACAATCGTACACGCTCCGTACTCCTCGTGCAATGAACTCCATGAGAAAGTGGCAGGCTTCGTTCTGGGAGGGGGGAGAGAGGGAGGGAGGAAAAGAGAGGCAGGGTGAAAACGATATTAACATATATTTTATATAATCGCAAGTTTACGATTCTCGTATTTGCGATCAACGTGTAATTATCCTTGGTCGAACGAGAGATGATCGCTTTCTTTGTGAATCAGGAGGAATATATTACGAGACGCTTTATTGGAAGATGCCTCTCTCTCTCTCTCTCTCGCTCTTTCTCATAATTTCTCTTTTTTTATACTTCTATTCGACGTGCACGAATTGACTAGTCGAGGCGTGGGTGACCCGATGTGACCTGACGAATCGGCTACACGATCGTTTATATAGCCGTTATATAGCGATGTATAGGAATAGAGAGCTCGTGCGCGATAAAGAATCTTGTGAAACTCTACTAGACGAGACTCCGGTCTCGCGTCATCTTCCTACTTGTTTCTCTCTCCCTCACTCGCTCTTTCTATCTTAATATCGTCGCTCTTTGGCACAGTTTAGATCCGAGTGTTACACACGTACATGTATATAAATAAATAAATAATAAAATAAATAAATACATAAATACATAAATACATAAATAAATAAATAGAAAAATAAATAAATGAATGAATAAATAAATAAACCAATCAAATGAAAATGTGCGATCGAAAGTTTTCGAAGGCACGTTTTACGAAGGACGAGAGCGAAGAGGCTGAAAGATACACGGCACGCAAATTAAACTTAACAGCGGCACTTACGCACCAGTCTCATATGTGCTAATTTAGAAACCGAAAAACAAAAAGCAAACGTTCGTGAATAATTAACCCGCATCCATCCAGAAATTATATTCAAATGATTTGCTTAGTCGTGAGGATTCCCGAAGATCCATTGTAGATATAATCTGCTGTATCGTCGGATTGATCGTCGATTCATTTTTATCCTTTATGCCGAAAGATTAATATAATGTTTATTCTTTCAAAATGTATGCCTTTTTGTATAATAAAATAGACATTGTGAAAATTATATTCGCAAAAAGGAGTATAACAGCAATGACAAGGCCAACCGCGATAGCAACACTGATGATAATAATAATGATGATGGTAACAATAATCACAAAAATAACCATAATAGTGTTAATAATAATCTATAACAGCATATATACCAATGATAATAAATAATATATAATATAACTAGAATAATAAAAAATAATAATAATCAACTGAGAGGTAGTAATTTCGTCGTCAATTGCTAAAAAAGAGTCATTCATTTTCCTTATCTCTCTGTGTTTTCTATCTTTCCCGGAGTTCCACAGCCGTGCAAATTTCTCGTGCTCCCGATACTAGCGAAACGTGAGACGCGGGCGTTTTTCGAAAATAAATTGTGACGTAAAGTAAACGTCCCATATCATCGATGGTCAGCGTACACGCGCAAGAGTTTGCGGCCTCGATGAAAAAATAATCGAGTCGGCGTTTCGCGGTCGCGGGAGAGCGACGTTATTTCTCGTTTTTTTCCCCTCTGGTCCCGAGTGTTACAAACAGGTGACCAGTAATAGAAACGGGAGTCGTTGCGATCAGACATCCCGGCATTGACGGTGTGCTCCAGCCGTACCCCCGCAACCCGCAGGGTGTATTACGCCTCTCATGCGCATCATCGCTTATGTAGATCGGTTTAAATTTGTATCCGAAGGCCGCACCGTGGCCCGGCCTCGAAAAAAAAGAGGCTCATCTCTTTTTCGGTCGTTCCCATTTCCATATACTTCCTCCCCCCTCCCACTCCCTTGGCGAATTGTTTCCTCGGAGTTGGCAAACTTTTATTTCTTCGTTTCCTCCGCGGATTCGTCTTGCGCCTCTGGTCGATCGCCGAAACGGTACCAATTGACAATTGACGGTACAAGTTTCGTGCCCCGAATAGACCCGAGGGGAAATATAACGCGCGGTACGTATCGTCGGCCGAATATACGCGATTGCCATGCAATAAAGCCAATAACGTTCGTCTGTGTACGGCTTCGACTTTTTTTCCCTTCTCTTACTCCGCGGAGATAAGGCGCGAGCGCGACCTTGCCGCGTGGTGAATTGATAAGAATTGTAATTTACGTATTGCGACCTCGCAATGAAAAAGAAAAGGAAAGAAAAAAAAAAGGAATAGCAACGTACACTTAGCGGAGGAGAGAAGAAACTTCGTACGAGCATACACGAGCAGCGAAAAGCGTATAATATCGCGACGAGGTCCACGGACACACTGCGAGGCTCAGGCCTTGAGCCGATTATTCGGCCGGATTACGAGAGTTATAGGCCAGCCGCGAATATCGGCCGACTTTTCTATACCGATCGCCGAGACGAGGATTTATCGAATATGTACATCGATGTGCCCGCACAGTGAATAACGGCCGAACGTGAACAATATTGGGAATAAAACGATAAATGTCGGCTATACGTGTGGACGAATTGATTTATAAGCACGTACGAGCATCTTGAGAGAGCTTGCTGTAGGAATAGCTAGTGCTGCGGGAGGCCGACCTATCGAAGAGTGTCGTAAAAGGTTCGACAGCCTTGTGATTATTATTCAGATGATGTAACATAACTAATTCATTTTTTTTTTCGTTGGTCTCGACGTATACAGTGGCGGGTTTTTACGTATTACCCTTCCCAATCGAACCCCTTTGACATCAATCCCTATTCGCACTTCGCTAATCTAGCATAGCTTCCCAGGTAGGAATTGACGATGAAAAAAGGGCTCGCCAAGCTCTGAAACAAGGCTCACATTTTTTAATTCAGGCTGAGCACCAGCCTGATTTCAGGCCTAGCTGAACCCCTGAATGATAACGCGGTTTCAGGCTGTTGCACATAGGCTTGACCAAAGGCTGGTAGAAAAGCCTGTACTAAGCCTGAAACGACGAAACAACAAGGTTCAAAACGAGCCTTAATGAAGCCTTCACGAGCATTTATGACCAAGCTTATCCCAAACTCTTCTCGACGCTATATGAGGCCTGTTTTTAGTTTTCTATATTCTACATTGGGGTAAATTTAATAAATTTGTAAAGAATTCATTTGATTTATTATATATATTTATTATTCATTATATTATTTGTTATAAAATATATATAAAATATTTTAAACACAATACTTAATTTTATTTATTGTTTATGGGACACGTAATACACAGAGTGTACGCAAACCCCAGAGAGTGAGTATATACGAAATGTGTATGTGACGAGAAAAAAACTTTTTTGTGTACCTCATAAATATCGATAAGAGAATATGTTTAAATGTTCTGAGCTGCCTCCTTCGCTTTCGTTTTTCGTGCCTTCGCACCCGACAAATTTATTGCTAATTTTTTTTTTCATAGAAGTACAGAAAAAATATTATTTAAAATTTATTTTATTTTATCACAACCTGAAACAAGCCTGCATCCAGCCTTGATTTTTTAGGCTTAGAATTCACTGGCTGAATAAAGCTTGAAATATCCCTGAGTTTAGGCTAAGCAGCCAGTCTTGGTTCCAGGCTGCTCCAAACGATGCAATAAAACCTGGCCCAGGTCTGTCTCACTCAGGCTCGGTGAAACAAGGCTCGCACAAGTTTGTTTCCATCGTCAGCCTTTTGATTCCCTACCTGGGTTCTGTTACGTTCGCAGCGGTTTTGAGCTATTCTGCCTTTGCCGAGGGCACGGGGAAACTGTGGGAAACCCGTGCCGATATAGAGGGCTCCATTTTCTTCGGATTCTCTGATGCACAGACGTTTTAGTCAAGTATCTACAAAGATCTCAGAAGTATCGGCCTTCCACTGACTGGTTGATGCGCCAGCTGGTGCACGGTTGGACTGGAGGCCCGGTCAACACTATGCGCTTCTACCGGAGCGTTTTTGCCGGATCTATGTGTGCATAGTTTAAGAATTACAAAGGGTGTCACAAAATGACCAGACGTTTTTATTAATTAATAAAACGTATTATTTATTTGAACAGTACGAATGTTTTTATTTTAATATAAAGTACAAATACGGAGGTTATGTGTGGAACACAATATCCGATAAATGGCATAAGCGGCATGGACTTGGAAGACATATTCTTTCAAAAAGATGGTGCAGCCTGCGACACTGCGGGCGAAACAATGCAGTTATTGCAGGCGAAGTTTTATGGTCGTGTTATCTCGCGCCGCGGCGATGTGAATTGCCCACCAATATCGTGCGATTTGACGCCATTGGACTTACTTTTTTTGGATTTTCTGAAGGGAAAAGTGTATACCAATGGTCCACGGACGATTCCGGAGCTCAAGAAATGTATGGGACGAACCATTAAGGTAGTTCCTCTGCGAAAATCTCAACCAAAAGTTTACATACCATGTTCATGTTTGAAAGATTGATAATTGGTTTAATTAGTAATGAATAAAATTAAAAACTACGCAATATTGACTCGGTACTAGTAGATAATACGATGGATATCATTTATTGCCGTAAAATATATTTTGTATTGTGTTTTTGATCGACCATTGCCGGTAAACTTTTTGCCGGGACTGTCCAGGCTTTGCCCCAATTTTTTTTTTCCAGGCTTTGCACCAAAATTGTGAAGGCTTCTCATGGTTATCTCTTGGAAACTAGATGGTGAATCATTCTCATTTTTTTTCGCATTATTCGTGATATCTTACTGTAGCTTATCCTCGTTTTTTTTTATCAATTTCTTAATTTTAGTTTCGACGGTAGAATTAATGATGCTCTGTTTGCCCATCATAACGCATTTGTTACGTGTAAACCAAGCCAACTTTAAGTGTAAATATATCAGGTTTGGGGTGGTCAAACTTATTCAAATTGCACACATGTTTGAATAATATATTAAATAACGTATATGTCAAATTTCAGTCATTTCTTAATTCAACTCTTCTGTGGAGGTACTACCATAAGGCCTTATATACGCGATTTCGTCGATTTTCGAAGGTACTTTTTTAGACGCGGTTAAAAAAACATGACGCATATATTGACAACATTTTTTTTACAGATCATTTATGCACATGGTTCAGAATATGCAAACAAAAAAATCAGAAATATTAACAAATGGCGGAGATATAACATAATAAAGCAATGTATTTTTTTTGCGCGCGCGTTCGTGGGGAAAGTTCTCGGCATCGACGTGGGTGTCCCCGGAATCGGTTGAAAATTGTCTGAGTTATGTTTCCGGCCAACTTAAAAAATGCAGTTTTGAGATAAACGCTGCACAGCAGCCATTTTAAAATTAATCGCTTCAAAAAAATTATCGTCGCTAATATGTATGATAAACACCCTTTTTTGTAATCTCGATTTATTTTGTAGTTTTATTGAAAAAAAATCCCCAAAAAGCCTATTTTTTCGGCCTCTAGAGTGGCCTAAGATCTTAATATGGAACATTGCGCCGAAATCATATTGAAAATTTGTGACTCTTCATCCATTTTTTTAAATTACAAAACTCCAAATGAAAATAGAAAGACAATTCTAAAAAAATTCACACATATTCAGAAAAATCTACGAATTCATTTTATAATTTAAAAAAGTAGTTCACCGGACATTTGTTGAATAATTTTTTTTGAACAATTTACTTATAACTTTTCTGCATTATTATCAGCGGAAAATAATGTTCTTAGCATAGTTGATGTGGTTGATTTGAAAAAAAATAATCTCATCGCAAAAGACTCAAAATTCTCGTCGAAACTCACTTTCGGTAGGGAATGCACGGGCAATACATCCTTAACTCGAAGGACCGCCGAAACCGAACCCCGACCAATCATCCACCAGTGTCGGTTTTCGTAATCATATTATTATTTAGATAATATGACACAACTATTACTGTAACATAATATTATTATACGTTGTATTATAACCGCTAATGTAATACAATATTATTAAACAGATAATACAACATAACTATTAATATAACAGAATATTATTATTTGTTATATTATGACTATCAATATAACACTATATTATTATGCAGATATTATAACATAACTATTGATATAACATAATATTATTCGTTATATTATAATTACGAATGTAACGTAATATCATTATACATTATATGTTAACTGATAATATATCATAATATTATTATACAGATAATATAACATAACTTTCATACGAAATTAGCGCGATTAGTCCCCCCCCCCTTGTTTCGAGCGCCTATTCCTTCCGTGTGTGCACCAGTGCATCCTTATACGCGCACTGCGCTGTGACACTTTCGAATGAGTCCCCGTATACGAAGGTACGGGGACCGTATTGCGAACGATCGGAGACAACATAATGACGCGGCGCCCGCGCCACAGTAGAAAGTTTTTCGAGGGAAAGGCGTGCGTATGCAGAATATACGTCGAGAATGAGATAAGTGTTCCCATTTTATTAATCGTGATTAATCGCAATGGGAACAGAAGTATCGTCTTGCACTGCGTATACAAAATAAATGTTGTTGATTTGCCGAAAGCTGAATTCGGCATACGCGGCGTCGATTTTTGTATGAGTGACACTACCCGTGCAGAAATTTTCGTAGGGATCCAATTGGATTTCCATAGATGTTCCCACTTCCAGATGGGGATCCGATGGGTCATCGCTCTGGATCCCTATAGTAAAACGTCATGCTCGTACATTGGATTCTAATCGGGATTCCCTACTGAAATCCAATGTACGACTCCAGTTTGAATCCTAAAGGATATTCACATTATCTAACAGAATCTCGATTTTTGATAGATCCCATCGCATTCTGTACGTTGAATTTTTTAAACAAAATATATAGATATGCAATATGAGTGGATTTTCAAAAAATATTACATTTATGGGTAAATGTCTAGAATCGGGGCTCCTGACAAAAAAGGGGTTGAAATTTTTTTCACCGAGCTGATATTTTTCAGGGTACTTTCTTATGATTATACAGCTAAGCGGGAGACAATTTCCCAAACAAACTCAAACAAAATATATTTTACACGCACACGCACACAAAAATCTGCTCGAAACCCAACAAATCCAGGCAAAATACATTTTACACGCACACGCACACAAAAATCTGCTCGAAACGGCTAAGCGGCGGCTTTTTCATGGATGCGCGCGTGTGTGTGTGTGCGTATGTGTGAGTGCGCCCTACCCCCTGACCTCAATATTCATGTCGAAGTGTTTAAAATCCGCAATTTCGTTGCAATTTTTCCCAATTTAAAAAAAAACCCAAAATTTATCAAGTTAATAAAAATTCTTAGCCTCCGCCGACGAAATATCATTAGTGGAGACCAATTGGAGCTGCTCATGGCAACAAAAAAAAAGTGTTGACGTTTTTGGTCAGGAGCCCCAATTCTAGACATTTACCAATTTATGTACAAAAAGTTTTAATGGCTACAAAGATTATGTCTTAAAAATCGATTTCATTCACATCACTGAAAATCCACTGTAATTATCGTTTGTTATTTATTTAACTGCACTTTGACATAATATCACTACACACGTAAACGCTCACGAAGCGTGCAGGTTATGTTTCAACACGCCAAGTTTTTTCGCGTGACTTTTCACATATTTTCGATTCGAACGTGGTAAGAATTCTGTAACGGCGTTTATCGGGGATCAGTGCAGAATCCAATTGGATCCCAATAAGGACTCCCTGTGTACGGTGTCCCTAACATATCCCTATAGAGATGTGGGTGCATCTTGGAACTCCCCAAAAAATTTGTGCACAAGATGACGAAAGGATACTTTTTTTTGGAGACCAACCAAATTACGATTGAGAATTTTGAATAAAAAAATCTCAAACGACGTCAAGCGGGAAATAGCGCGTCATCCACTTGGATTCTAATGTGGACTGCCAACGTGCGGCGTCCCTACACTGAGAAAAAAAAACAATTGAAAATAACATATTATTTTATTTGAAAAAGCTCTTCTATTCTCTGAATATCTGCATTATCCTTCAAATAAAATTATATTTCATTGAAATCATTCTATATACAATCCGTAGATGTATGGATGAAATGATTAAACGGTTGCTATAACAATTTTTATTTCGTGCAAAAATATAATCAATAGAATTAATTATTTCTTTACTGCATCGAAACGAATATGCCATGGGACGTAAGTTTTTCAATTTGTTTTAAATCTTAAATAAAAAGTGAGCATTAGAATGATCATCCACGATAATAGTGGAGAAAATATCAGATATCCAATGGTAGTATCCATGGAGAGAATATCAGATATTCAACTGATGAGAACAGATACTACCCTTTGATCTTAGCCACAGGCCAAGAAGCGATACTCTTTAGAGTTTCTCCGGCGGTAGATTTGCGGTTTGCGCTATGCTTACGAGAAACGAGCGCGCGTGCGGCTTCTAGCGGTTACTCCGAGAACTACGGGTTTCCTCACACCTATACAATTTGTTCGCGATAATTTTTTAGATAGTTGCAATAATATATTGTTCTCGGCTAACAATATATCTTTTGAATGAAAAAAAACACTTTAAATTTTATCATGTTGTTAAAGTCAATAGCGGTTTGTTTGGACTAATAAATCCGATTATTTACACCAATAATTTAACAATTGAATCAACGAAATTTCATTCAATAACACCAATGATATTGGATCAATGATTTTTTGTCTCAGTGTGTGAAATCCCTATAGGGATGTGGTAGGACCTGGGTCACCCCAACAAATTTCTGGTGTGAGGGTGCCAATACTCGGATGACTGTCCAGCCGTTTTACCGAATTTCCGCCAGTAAAAACGACTCACAAGCGAAAACGTAGCCGTCCGTGTCGGTGCAGGTCTCTGCCCAGGTAGGAATTGACGATGAAAAAAGGGCTCGCCAAGCTCTGAAACAAGGTTCACATTTTTTTGTTCAGGCTGAGCACCAGCCTGATTTCAGACCTAGCTGAACCCCTGAATGATAACGCGGTTTCAGGCTGTTGCACACAGGCTTGGCCAAAGGCTGGCAGAAAAGCCTGTACTAAGCCTGAAACGACGAAACAACAAGATTCAAAACGAGCCTTAATGAAGCCTTCACGAGCATTTATGACCAGGCTTATCCCAAACTCTTCTCGAGGCTATATGAGGCCTGTTTTTTAGTTTTCTATATTCTACATTGGGATAAATTTAATAAATTTGTAAAGAATTCATTTTATTTATTATATACATTTATTATTCATTATATTATTTGTTATAAAATATATATAAAATATTTTAAACACAATACTTTATTTTATTTATTGTTTATGGGACACGTAATACACAGAGTGTACGCAAACCCCAGAGAGTGAGTATATACGAAATGTGTATGTGACGAGAAAAAAACTTTTTTGTGTACCTCATAAATATCGATAAGAGAATATGTTTAAATGTTCTGAGCTGCCTCCTTCGCTTTCGTTTTTCGTGCCTTCGCACCCGACAAATTTATTGCTAATTTTTTTTTTCATAAAAGTACAGAACAAATATTATTTAAAATTTATTTTATTTTATCACAACCTGAAACAAGCCTGCATCCAGCCTTGATTTTTTAGCCTTAAAATTCACTGGCTGAATAAAGCTTGAAATAACCCTGAGTTTAGGCTAAGCAGCCAGTCTTGGTTCCAGGCTGCTCCAAACGATGCAATGAAACCTGGCCCAGGTCTGTCTCACTCAGGCTCGGTGAAACAAGGCTCACACAAGTTTGTTTCCATCGTCAGCCTTTTGATTCCCTACCTGGGTGACGAACTGGAAATATCGACAAGTGTGAAAGGGATGGTAAGAAAAATGGAAAGGTCCGTGAATACAAAGGAACATTGTAAAAAAAAACAAAGTCTCTTGCACACGTGACGCGTCGTCGCAATTGTAATGCGTATAAATAGCATGACAGAGCGTGATAGAGAGAAGCGTATACTTGGTACAACAACCCCGAACGCACTCCTTGGCACGTGACGTAACAGACCGGTAGCTATAACGCGAGAGGCTAGCCACTCGTCTATGTGTGTGCGAACAAATATGTGTCTATATAGGAATAGCCGGAACGTCGAGAGAACGGGACAGACTACCAGGGACAACCTACATATTGTTTTGACTGTTGCGCAACGCGGGTATAGCGACCGAAGACAGCCGCAAAATGCTTCGGCGAGGGCAACGACACCGCGTGTCTCGGTGAAAAAAGTCTGCGATTCTCGTTGTTCGTTGCTAACGGATCGTGTGTAATACCAGTACCACGGATCCGAGCGCGATTATGTATAAATATATAATGTGTATATGCGTTGCCTTGGTTCTGACTATACCTTTACGGATTTTTGCACCTTTCGTTCTTTTTTGCGGTTTTCTCTATTTCCTTATTTTTCTCATTTGTTTCCTTGTTATTGGGCACGTGTAAAAGTGTACCGTAGCACCGGGTAGATAGCGGCCAATCGGATAAAACTCACTTTTTGGAATTTCGGAAAATTGGAATTACTCAAGGAATGTTCGGAGTCGAAATGGTTTAAAACGGCAAAAATTTATTTAAAATCGTCTATCGTTTTTTTTTCTTTGTCGAAATGTATTTTTATTGAGGCATTTTTTAATTACCCACATGCAGTAATTGAATATTTTATCATTGATGAATTATGAGAAAATACATTGTATATGGTATTGATATTGTTATAAATATATTAATACCAATGAAATTACTAATGGATGATTATATATATATATATATGTATATGCATGGTAACATTTATTTATATATCTATGGTTATTATTAGAATCAATCTATTAATACCGAATGCATATTTCATGGATAATTGAATGAAAATTCGAATTGTTGGGGGAATGTTTGGGGTCGAAATCGTTGAGAAATCGTATTTTCATTCTTAAAAAAATGTATTTTTATTGAAACATTTTCTAATTATTAAAATACAGTGAAAACAGTGATAAATTACCGATAATGAATTATGAGAAAACACATTGTATATTGTAACGTATAATTATATATATATATATATATATATATGTACATACATATATAAAATTATTATTAGAATAAATCTATCAATACAGATTGAGTATTTCATGGATAATGGATTATCAAGGAATAACCGGTTTTTGTATTTTTTCATTGATATTCTTATACAATAGTTGAAAAAAAATCAATGAAAATATATTTGAAAAAAAAACACTACGCTCCTGTTATTTATTGATTCGGTAACGCGACGTTGGTATTGTGAGAGAGTTTTATTTCAAAAATATTTCATCACGTTGTTATATTTGTTTACACGTGCGTATGCTACTTTTGCGAATACATATAGACGTGATTTTTTTTTACGATGTCCATATCGCCATCTTGGTGAAAGCGTGTGAGAGCACGTGGACCAGATAATCCGAGAGCACTTGGCTCTGGTTTTGTTCGCTTTTCTCGTTCCCTGATGCAGTCCACATGGTGCACAAACAGCATGGACTTTCGTTGTGCATCACGTGGGTGCGGGCGGAAAGTAACCCGCAACGGACGCGGACAAGGAACGCCAGAGAGAGAGAGAGAGAGAGAGAGAGAGAGAGAGAGTTTGCCATTGGTACCATTCTTCGTTGTACGGATTTACGGTTATTATTTCGGGTCAAAGGATACGTGTTGCACGTTTTTAGTTTCAGCACGTGGACATCACCCGAGGCCAATTGGCAGAAACCAATATCCCGTAAATACCTAAACGACGCAGTTTCGTGCACGTGAAATTACATTTATTATCCTACTTCTTATCTTCTATAGCGTTGGACTTTTTTTTATTACGTTTAATCGCTGTTTGCACAATTTCATCTTTGCATTTACATTTTATATCGCCACTGTTCCTTCGTAAGCCCTTTCACGATTCCGCCTGTTTTATTTCTACCCCACAATTAGAGCGCCTGCATATACCTGCACTCTTTTTCTGCGATGATGATTTTGCCAGCACATAGAGACGAGTTTGAAAAAAAGTTCGTTTTTTCGACCATAATTTTCATATCAAAAGTCACATACTTTTTTTACAATTTTCAAGTAATCGAAAAACGGCTCGTACTAAATCAGTAACAACGACCTTTTTTCGGCCTGTCACAATGGTGTCCCTTAATAAAGATGACAATTTTATTGTAAAAAAATCGTTGTTTTCATTTAATTTCATGTATTATGCATACATAATCGATTTTTTTTAAATCAAAATGATGTCAACGTAACCCTTTGACAAGAGGTTTGACTTATGTCAAACATCTTTGACATAAGTTGCATTTCAATACTTTGTCAAAAAAAACCCACACGCGAGGTTACTTTGACCCTTCACACGAAAAATATATAAAATTGCGCGGGGTGGTGGGGCTTGACGTCTTATACATTTGATAGCCAAAGGACCCATTCTTCTGTTGGAGCAAAAAAGGTGAAATGTAGAGTGTTAAAAAAAAGTTACCTACAAAAGACTTCCAAAACCTGGTCGAAGTAACCCCATTTTACGATATCAACCCAATGTATGCGTGGATTGTACAAAAGGGATCTTTTTGGCCGTGCAAAAATGTGAAAAAATGAGCGTTTTCTTTGGAATTGAAAAAAAAATTCTTTCTAGCACGATATTTGACACGAAAATAAATGTCTGACTCCACAATGCAACAACCCGTTTTTTGCGTCAACATTTTTATATTACACCACAGATATTACAAGTATCTTCTCGGTTTTTCGATATCCCTCAACCCATGGGGCTTGCAAAGAAGGTGTATTTTCGACAGGCCTTGAACAACGTGGAATATGAATACTGGATTGATAAACAATTTTTTAAACTTCGATAGTCAAAGTACCAATAAATAATTATAACAAATACAAATATAAATATAAAATACAACATTCATTCTATAGAATTCATTTAATCTATTCGATCATAAATATATATAGGATTTCTTTTACGATTTACCCTCTAACAAAATGAGCGAGCAACGCCGATTTTTCACTCGGCTGGAGATATCTAACTTATTAAGCGGTTATGCCTAGTTGCAAAAGTTGAAAAATCACATTCCTAAAACCAATATATTTTGACAGTACATCATCTTATGAATGTTCCCGGAAAATTTCAAGGTGACCGGATTAATATTGACAGATTTATAGGCTGTTACGTTGACGCCCGTCGAAATGCTCGGAGCGTCGTTCGAAACTTTCAACGCTGTTTTCTCAAAAGTACGTTTTCAAAGTCCGTGAGCCAAATATGTCAGATATTACTTCATCGATCTCTCTGAAATTCTTAGGGCTTTTTCTAGATGTGAAATTAAAGTATTTGATCGAAGGATTTCTTTTTTCGATGTCTACTTTCGATTTGATGAAAAAAAATGCACATTTTTTCATAAAAATCAAGACTCACTTTGAAGACGTGCTATTTTTTGAAATTTTAATATCTCGGTAATTCCTTTGATTAATCATAGGATGAACTAATATTCTAACGAAATCGCAAGGTGGGGATGTGAAGTGGAATATGGTAGTTCCTATATAACGTCATCGATTTTTGCTGATTTTTACCCCCCACGTCCCTTATTTTAAAATGACGTAATGTATGGACGGCCCCGAGGGAATCCAAAAAGGGGGAAGACCCCGTATAATGGAGTCTACTATAAAAAACTTCACTAACAAAATCTGTTTGTCTTTTTATATTAGAGAACCTGATTCAGAAGGGCATTGCTCACTGCAAAAGACGTTTTCGAGAGGTGCTTCCCGGACACCGGTTGTAAATCGATTATAATTAATTATTTGGACATAACAAATTACAGAGTGTTCTTCAGATGATACTTTTTTCAAATACTTAATTTTCATAGAAATTAACTATCACGATTTTCTGAAAAAAAAAATCCAAAAATGCGCTTTTTTCGAATGCCATACTGACAGAAAAATTCTATTGATATGAACCAATCACGTATATTTGATTTTTATTTATTTAAATTAACTAGATTTTTCGTGGACTCAATTTTTTTCTATTGCATTCCATTATTGAAATTATTTACTTTGAATATATTTATTTATTCAAATAAAAATATATTCAATATCGTCCAATAACTAAATATTTTATTTGATCCTAATAAATCTGTGATTCAGTTTTATCTGCTCAAAAAACAATTTAGTTGAATCCACTAAATAGATCTATTTGATTTTTTTAAATTTAAATTAAATAGAATTTCCGTTAAGTCAATCATTTTTCTATTTGATTGAATGGTCTGTCTTTATTGCAAAACACATATCAAAGAGGTGTGGGGGTAGAGAGAAAGGAAGAGAGGAATTATATATATACACACACACACACACACACACACACACATATATATATATATATATATATATATATATATATATATATATATATATATATATATATATATATATATATATATATATATATATATATATATATATATATATATTATGTTAAAAAAATATATAGCATGTTATTCGATAAAACTCTGTAATTATCACAATGATATTGACTAATTGTTATAGTTTATGTGATACAGCAAATATTTAAAGCAATTCATTTGTCTTGTTAGCCATATCTGCGACAAAGATTAAACAATCACTCAGGGAATGACTAATCACGATACAAAATCGTTGTCGTAAACCCCTCAATTAACTATTTCTTTTTATTTTGGATTTATGAAATATTTTACTCATATAGTGCACTTAAATTTACAGTGTACATTATAAGCAAATAGAGATTTAGTTGAATCGAATTTCTATTTATTCAATTTGAACATATTCAATAATTAAAAAGAGTAGCTGAAACAAATAAAAAAACATCTTTGAAACAAATAAGATCGTAGTAGGCCGTGAGACAAGGAAAAAACCGATTTGATTTAAATAGATCCTATTTAAATTAAATATCAAAGTCAAAATCGCCTTTGCGTCAAGTCGAAGATTATCGGTCGTACTCTGCGAACCGAGTCTCTGTACAGTGGAATATATGCCGGTATGGGAGTGGAGTGAAATCGAGATCGTCGCCTCGCTATCTGGGATTCTGGGGCAATGTTTCGTTTCATCTCGTGAGATCTGTGCATGTATACGTTACGTTTCACTCCGTCTTCCTTTCTCTCTCCATGGTTTTTTTTTTCGGCCAACGATGAATCCCCGTGTCCGGTCCACGCGGGCTCGTATAACGTTTCGCCGTGTTCGAAAGAGCCTGCCATTGCGCGCGGATCGAGAAACCGACAACTGCGTCGAGACAGCGACTCTTCCCGAACGAGAACAACCACTCTCGCTGTCAGAACCGCCGCTGTCGTGAACCTCGAGCGTGCGCGCGCACGTGCTAACCAACCGAGAGAAAGTGAAGAGATTACTTTTGCCACACGAAACTCCCCTTTTACTTATTCTCGTCGGCCGCGCTCTCACCCCCGCACGCGCGCAGCATCCCGTCGAGAGCTCGTCCTCGAAGACCACTCACCAATCGCAAGGAATTGCGATTGACTCGAGGGATCTTTACCGATCGCGCAAGATCGAAAGAATTTTCGAAAAAGTTCGTCCGATTTGCTATAACTTTACTATTACCCTTTCCAATTGAACCCTTTCCTATCACACCCTATGCGCCCTTCGCTAATGTAACCCAACTTCCGTTGCGCCCATAGTCGTCTTACCCCTCCGTTGCACACTTTCGCCACGAACTTCTGACTGCATATGGGGTCGATCCGACCCCAGACGTTTTTCAGATTGTTGTATTTCGGTAAATATGCATTTTTTGTAGAGACGTTTTTTGTAGGCAATGATTCTTATTTTATGGCCCAAAAATTGTTAAGATTTTTTTTATGAAAAACAAAAATTAAGTGCCCACACATTCGCTCAAAGTGGGAGATGTGTTGAAAAATACGTATATGCATGAAAAAGATCGTATTTTTTTCAGTATATAATGAAAAGTCCTTTGAGGTTTTTGAAGAGGCAGGCTTGCAGATACGAAAAAAGACAGTGTCGACTGTCTTTCCAAAACCTATATTTATTCGACGGTTTGGATTTGAGCATTTTCGGTATAGTGAAAAATGGAAAAAAATCGAATCCTTCGGCAGATTAATTGTTAACAACGTATATTTTCCGCATTTTTTCACTTCAATGACTCATTATTATTCACATTTACCGCAAACGACGCATAAGTACATTGGGTGCTCGTTTCACATAGCCCTCCTGCATAACGGACACTTGCTTTTAGTCTTATGATCGGCATTCGAAATACATCATTTACTATATTAGGGCAAAATAAAAAATATATTTCGGTATATATTTACTTAGTTATATATAATACATTTAATACGTTAATTAGGACGATAAATATATTTAGGTATATAGTTAAGACGATAGATATCTTTTATTTTGCCTCCTGTCGGTCCATTTAATCCTTTACTTTGCCCTTGACAGCTGCCTTCAGTACACGGGCAGGATATAGGATGGAAGCCGAGTGTCCAGCTACAGAGAAGGAGTGGGGGGAAATTCGAATAGATTACCCCGTTGTGCAATACAGTCAGTTGAAAAAAAATGGGGTCAAAACGACCCAGTGTGCAGTCGAAGAGTTAAGATCTCCTCATTTGATATATTTATATATTTTGTTTCGCAAATTCAACGTACAGAATACGATTGGATCCATCAAGAATTTTATCGGATGTTGTTCAATAATGTAGGAATCCTTTAGGATTCAGATTGGATTCCTATGGGAAATCCCGATTAGAATCCAATGGACGAGCATTACTTCTTAGTATAGGGACCCAATGACGCATTGGGTCCCTAGCAGGAAGTCGGGACGAGTATGAAAATCCAATTAAATCCCTACGACAATTTCTGCACGGGTATGTTGATTTTCTCTCAATTTAATGCACTCACGATCGAGCTTGCCTGACTCTCAAATTTCATCGTTTCGTCAATAGTGAATATCGTTGAAGAGTCATGAGAAAGTGGTAATTGCAAATGCTCCCGTGCTTGCAACCCAAGCATTTATATATTCTTCACTTGAAGAATAATCCAACTTTACCAATTATGACTTTTCCCACTTTTTCGATATATAAATATTCTCAAATAATATTCTTTTCGAGCTGAATAATTTCGATAAACTCCTATACGCTTTATTCCGACCTAATAAAAATATTTCAACGTTAAATAGCAATTGTGTGACCGAAATAACCGTGATTCACGTAAAACAGAGTGATCGTAAGATCGGAGGGAGAGCTCGAAGATCGTCGCGCGATTGCAAATGCGGGGGTGGGTTGATCCTCACGCGAGTTTAACGGGGTCTCGCAAGGGAACAATAATGCGTCTGATGCCTTTTTTTTCCAATAAGATACGCGCGCAGACAAAAGCACTTTCGGGATCCTCGGCAAGCGGCATACGATAATAATGCCAAAACAAAACGGCTCTAGCAACAACGGATCGCGTAAATTGGTGAACGTATGCGGCGAACGCAGCGAAGTTTTTCAGGAAATACGAGAATCGTCGGGATACGCGAGGCAGTTTCGAACATTGCAAAAACAGGACAATCAAGTGCACGAATTTATAGGGAGATCGGTGCTAAACGCGAGCAAAAACCGAATAATGCCCCAGGCCATTGCCCTTGGTACGACACCCCCGCGTCATCGACCATTTTTTTTCCCCTTTTTCCCTGATCCTACGTGTACGCGCGGTCTTGTGTTTTTTTCACATCAAGACAAGAGAGAAGCTGGTTAACGACTTTGGACGACGATGTGACAGACACGCACACACCGACGAGGGAAGCAGATTTGAGTCGACTCAAAGAAATGCGACGAAAATAGAATCGCAGCTGATACAGCGACAAATCGAGATTTTTCTTCCAAAACGTTTCTCCGATACTCCAAGCGAAAAAGTTCGTACGGCTGCGCATTTTATCACATGAAAAATTCGACCGAAAAAAAAAACATTTTCTCTGCACTCGCGATGTTGAAAAATATGGGTTATTGAAAGAAAAATGATATTCATTGCACTCCATTTTCATCATTGAAATGCGATGTATATCAATTTTCACACCACCGTCACGGCCCAAAAAGGTCGTTTTTTCCGATTTTTTTGGTCTACTACATTATTTATCTCGAATTGGGAAAATAGTTATGTTATAAAGTACCTATGCATCGAACTTGTTTCGTTTTAATTTCGTGAAATCTAATCGTGAAAAAAAAAATGTACAACGCTATTGAGGTATGATAGAGCCACTGTATAAATAATGTAGTCCAACGGCCAGATTAATAACTTGACAATAATTGGTCTGAAAAATAAAAATGAGAAAGTTTTACAATCTACATAAATGTAGTACCCGTTGTTCGCAGCCGTACTTTCGAGAAAAAAATCCCAAAGTGGCAGGAGTTAAAAGGTGTAATTTTGGCTACATTTTTACTTATATTCGGGGGCTTAAAAAATACGAAATTTAACAACAAAAAAACGGCTAGGTAGAACGATCGCTATTGCAATTGAGGAAATGATTGTTTTTATTAACAATCGGATAATATCTAGAGTTATGATTCCGGCCAAGTCGAGAAAAGTCGTTTCGTGGAAAATACGATTTGAAGTTTTAGTATACGCGAATCATTGCACTACCTGCTCTCAATGAATCGATTGTACCTTGAGCAATTTTCAATATATTAACTTGAAAATTTGTTCATATATTCTTAAATATGTATACTTTGAGAAAATGCAAAAAAAATGGATTTGTTTTACCCGTCACAGTGATGTCCCGGCTCGACCGTTTTTTTAGGATTCTCATCTATGAGAATTCAGAGACCTATGAGCTAATTCGGCAAAAAAATTGGCTGATAAAGAAAATAAAGGAATTCTCATTGGTTTCAATGATGCAAACTTCGACACCATCTGGATTCGCCGTTCTTTTGACACCTGACAAGCAAAGGGTGTCAAGAGACTAATTTTACTGTGGATTGGTAATTTCACTTGTTTTTCGCCTTCCCATTACGTTACCTAAACTTTGTGGAAGCGTTTTTATTGCCTTCTTAATTTCTACAGTTGCTCGGCACGTGACTCGGAGTGCGAGGAGACGGAAAGTCATTTAAAAAGTCAAACGTGAGATGTTCGTGTTTCAAAGAGGTCGAGTGTGTCCGGATAGCGTATCGCGTTCGTGTCTTAAAAAAAATATCTCCTCCAGGTTTGTCTTCCTTGCCCGGTCTCTTTTCGTCTTTCTCGGTCCCCCCTCTCTCTCTCGCTCTCTCTCTCTCTCTCTGTGTCGCTCTCTCTCTCTCTATCTCTCTTTTTCTCCGTTTCTCGGCTAATTCTCGTTGCGATATCGTTCGAGCTAAACGTCGCCGATTCTCAACGAAAAACGCATCTTCGTGCGAGAAACTTCAATGACGTCCTAAATATAGAAGATTTTTATGAGAGCGGCTCTCACGGATTATCGCGAGAGCCTCGCGGCAGGCGACTGTCTCGATAGATAGAAAACGAAAAAAGAATACACGCTACTGTTTAGACTTGTATATATTAACCCAATGTCGCGGGCGAAATAATGCGGACGCCTAAATCGCGGTCACCTTGGCCTCGATCGACCTCGAAATTGTCAGACGATCGAAGCATCGAATGAACGAGGAGACGATCTGACTTTTGGTCGATCTTTTTTTTTTATAGAAATGATGGAAAAAATAAAAGACGACCGTCGGGCCTTTATCGACCGTGCAAAAGATCAATGGTTTTGACTGTCTTCGAACGATATTTGAAATGTCGTTGGCTCAGATTTCCAAAATACGCCGGAACTGAGGAAATAAAAATAAATAGCTTAGGTATTTAAATAACGAAAATCTTTGTTATAGTTTTTTAAATGAGCTTTGGACTTGATAAAACAAAAGTTGAAATTGACTTGTGCTCTTAAGGGGAGATATACACCTAGGAGCCGGAAAAAAGGTCATTTTTGAGAATTTATTCAAGGAAAACTATTTGAAATTTCGGATTGGGGTTTTAATTATCTAAAAGTATATACATTCAAAAATATGTTGAATTTTCTTCATTTAAAAATATCAAAAATATACAAGGATATTGTATGATCCTTGGAGCGTCGTAAAAAAATTTGCGCATACGGTACCCAGTGGCGTTTCTTCAAAAATCATCTGAAAACAAAAACCAAAAAGATTATTATATTAGGTACTGTAATCTAGTACTTGTCATAGCCGATTTTGAAAATATCGATTTATGACGAAATAGCGGACGTTTGAACATAAATAGTGATTTTTACGGCAAAAATTAGTTATTATTTTGCCTATAAAACAAAAACTAAGTAACGGAAAAAAAATCCTATGACAAGTACTAGATAATGGTGTATAGAATAACCACGAAAAACCTCAAGGCAATAGGTTCATTGGTTTTCGAGAAATTTTGGGTACCGATTTGAAAAACGTGGTTTTGAGAAAAACGCGTTTGAAAATTTGGGAATGAATAAAACATGAAATTTGTCAACTTACATGGAATCATCGATACCAGGCCCATAGTGTAAGTCTTCTACGGTCGACGGAATGTGCATAGCTTTTAAATCCTCGACCTCGACCATCTAGGTGTATATCTCCCCTTAGGGCAGGCACCGCTGTGACGGCGGATAAACGATTTTTCCGCATTTTCTCAAAGTATACATATTTAACCCTTCCTTGACACACTGGGTCATTTTGACCCGGACGGATTTGCAATAAAATGCTCGCTTTCCCAAAATTGAAAGTTTTCAATCATTTTTACAAGAATTTAAGTTTATACTTTCCGAATTTCAATGATGTAGATATATTAAGAAATGTTTAAAGGGTATCGCGGATTTTTATCAATAAAAACCGACCCCCATCGGTTTTTATTTCGGTTTTATAGTCGGTTAGATTTTCGGATTTAATAAAAATAAAACCCTTCGGGGTTGTTTATCGCAGGTGGGTAAAATACTATCCGGGTAAAATTGACCCAGTGTGTCAAACTCGTGGCAAAATATAAGTGTGACAAGGAAAAGTTAAAAATATATGAAAAAATGTTCAAATTAAAATATTCAAAATTTACCAAGTTATATACGATTTAGTCAAAGCAGGTAGCGCAACGATTTACGCATACTAAAACTTTCAATCGGGTTTTTTTTCACCTGGCCGGAATCATAACTCTAGCTATAACTGTCCAATTTTCAATTTAAGGTAAAATAAGCGCGCGCTTTTGATTTATATAGATTTTGTTCAAATTTTAACCAGAAATTATTCATATCATTATGCATGTTTGAGTGAAATTTCAGAACAGCCGACTATTTACATTGGGAGACATAGGGTTCTTAAAATGCAACTTTTAACACTGCAGGGTCTCCATTGACCGAAAGTCAGTTCACATAATTCGTCGTACCAGTCTATTGAGTTTAGAAATTTTGTAAATAAATTATGTTCCGATAGCAAACTAATTAGGGAAAGAGTAAAAAAACTTTGGATTGCCTTTACTATTCAGTTTTGCTAAAAACGTTCAGCAAAGACAGAATAATTCTCCACAGAAAATATGTATTTCCTATAATAAGAAGACATATGGCAACACCGCAAACAGCATTGTTCAATATTTCGAGAAAAAACATTATCGTGTTCCTAAAGATAAAAACTTTTATCATACAACAAATTTCCATTATAAATATTAATACTTTATATTGTTTCTGTTATCTTCATTAACAAATAAAAGTGTTGGTTAATTCATAACTAATTAAAAACCTTGTTCGATTGAAAGTTACTTCCAAATAAAAATATGTGTTGCAATATTATTTTGAATATGCCGCGCAAACGTACGTTATTGGATACGTGGAACGCCATATGTCTTCCTATTGTAGGGGGCAAATATTTTTTACGGAAAATTATTCTGTCTACATTTCAATGCAGACCTTGCAGTGTTAAAAGTTGCAATTTGAAAACCCATTATTTCCCAATCTAAATAGTCGACTGTTATGAAATTTCACTCAAACATGCATGAACAATGTCTGGTTAAAATTTGAACAAAATCTACAGAAATCAAGAGTGCGCACTCGTTCTACCTTAAAGAAACCAAAATTCCCATAATTGTGGCAGCTATTGTTGTACGTAGCCTTTTTTTTAGTATTTTTTGAGCCCCCAAATATTAGTAAAACTTTCGCCAAAATTATACTTTTTTATTCGAACATTTGTCATTTTGTGAATTTTTTTCTTCGAAAAACGGCTACGTACAACAAGAACTACATTTATTTAGATCATAAAACTTCTTTATTTTAATTTTTCAGACCTACCGTTGCCAAGTTATCGATCCGGCCGTTGGGCCACATTTTTTCTACACAGGCTCCATTATACCTCGATAAAGTTGTTAATTTTTTAATTTTTTTTTTCATGAAAATTTACACGAAATGAGTTCAATGTGTGCCTAATAATAGGCTCAATAATAGTAATAATGTAATATTACTATTATTAGGTCTATTATTACTATTATTATGTAATATTACTATTATTAGGTCTATTATTACTATTATTATGTAATATTACTATTATTAGGTCTATTATTACTATTATTATGTAATATTACTATTATTAGGCCTAATAATAGTAATAATGATCAATAATAATATACCTTTTTTTCAAATCTCAAATAAATAATCCGGTAGACAAAAAAAGGAAACAACTAACTCTTTTGGCGCGTCACAATGGTTTCCGGACTATTAAAATTGTGCACATAATACTCAAATTGTCTTTCTCTCTGCAATGTATGTAGCTTACGTTTTGTTTCACGAACTGGGGACCGATCTATAATCGGCCCATATATCGGCCGTATTTCCCGGAGAACGTGATCGAAATGCACTTTCGATCCGTTTATCGGTCTAATCGTTCTCTCTCTCTCTCTCTCTCTCTCTCTCTCTCTCTCTCTCTCTCTCTCTATTTCGTGATACAAACGAATTAACGTTGACCAAACAACAATGGCCATTTAACGGAGAGCCTTGGATTCGGCGGTTCCCGGAATTATTAGGGCAACAAAAAGTAAAACGAGAGCAAGGCTCTGTTTGATTGACCGAATGTAAACATCCGACGCGCGATAACGCAACCTCCACTTCGATACTCCAACATCAAACGTTGTATTCACCGCTCGACAATTTGTACCGTCATTCGATTCCATGATTTATCCTATCCTCACATACGTACCTTTAAATATCGACGTTTGGCATGAGTAGAAAATGATTGTAACGAGAGGACCAACGATAAGTGATATCTTAGCGACTAACGGAAGTAAACACACATGAATTTTATCTCGTAATTACGAGCAATTTTATTTCTCGGTTTTTATATTCTTTATTTAACAGTGTTATTTCAATAACACTGTTGAGCAAATAAATTAAGTTTGTGTTTGACAGTTGTCAGTATTTAGAATTTGATCGAGTTTATTTTCGACAGCTGTTAAAAACTTCCATCCTCTTTTATTAATATTTATAATTATTGAAATATGAAATGAAGTTTATTTTCACCAGTCTTTCTGTGAAACCAATTGGACTGAAGTTCCGCTGGAAATATTTGAAGCTCGTGGTAAATATAAATTCGAAAAAAAAAAACAAATTTCACTTGCATCCCAGCCTGATATGCTTTAATTCGCTTTCATCCTTTTCCATATTCTTTACATTTCTTTAACATGTTTACATATTCTTAACAGTGTTATTCGAATAACTATTAAGCAATTAAATTCAATTTGTGTTTGACAGTTGTCAGCATTTAGACTTGGATCGAGTTTATTTTCGACGGTTATTAAAAAATTCAATCCTCTTTTTTTATCATTTATAATTATTGAAATTTGAAATCAAATTTATGTTTACCAGTCACTCTGTGTTCGACCAATTGGACTGCAGTTCGGCCGGAAATATTTCAAGCCCGTGGTAAATATGAATTCGAAAAAAAAGACACACTTCACTTGCATCCCGGCCTGATATGCTTTAATTCGCTTTCATCCAAACGATACGTCCACTTTGCATACCATTTTATTCAGTTGCAATTTTAATGGCCACGAGGTTTATTTAGCGTACCTTGCTATTTTTTCAGTTACGGGTGTGACTTTTTTACGAGGATAATTGCACGTTTGCTGTATGTTGAATTGCACGAGTAAACGAGCGCGATTCTCAAATAATTAATGTACTTCGCGTGAGTGCACGTATACAGTGTCATTGGAATGACAAAACCGTCACTGTGACATCCCGTCGTGGAACAAAAGCTCTACTGTATCTCCCTCTCTCTCTCTCTCTCTCTCTCTCTCTCTCTCTCTCTTTCTCTCTCTCTCTTTATTTCTCTCTCTCTCTCGTCATAAAAATGAAAATTTTCGAGCGCGCGTTCGTGTCGTCCGCGACCTTTGACACAAAAAGCACGCGCGCTCGCTCGTTACGTCGAATATGTTTAAGAACTTTGTAGTGTGACGCGAGCTCGCGTTCGCACACGCTCATTTTCCCTTGAACAAGCCTTGAGCTCGTTTCGGGCATCGGGCGGAATTCAAGAACACATAGACACTTGACTCAGCATATCGCGAGGAGAAGAGGAGTAGCAGCAACAGCAGCGAAGAACTCTCGTTATAATGAGATGATGGGCGCCCCTCTCGTTATATCGCGTAAACGTGTTAATTGGTACGTCCCTGAAAAACGATCCCGCCTCAACCTCGATCCTTCGGTAATCATCTCTCTTCGTCCCTCTCACGGTGAATTGGTGTTTCATCTTTCGTGGAATAATATTTTGCATAAATATTTTGCGCATGAAAGAAAGCGGCAATTTTGACGTTATCGAAGCGCGTGTCCGCAAACGTCAAACCGCGCTTCGAATCCTTGGCGCATGGAACGTGGAAGGGAAAAACCAACTGATAACGTTTTTGCGATAAGTCGATTTATAATTGACTGTGCTTTTGCGTGTGTACGAGGCGACGATAAAACTGCGAATATTCGCGGCCTCTCGGTGATGCGGAAGTGTTTTTTGTTTTTAATTTAATTTCGACTGACAATCGTGTTGTTTCGTTTTTAATTTAATTTCGACTGGCGATTGTGATTTTTTTTGGACTGTTAATCATGCTTTTTTTCCTCGTTGCTTCTCACTCTCTCTCTCTCTCTCTCTGAAATGCTGAGCATCTACTGATAATCACGCTTTTGTTGTATCTTTGTGTATTCTCGCGCGCAACTCCTCGACCCTCGTCGCGAGCAGGGCCAATTACGTACTCAAATTGGCCCATTCCCTTTATTCGCGTTATTAACCGCGAAGTATCGTTTCTATAGAACGGTTGTCGTAAAAAATGGATCGATTTTGAGAATTTCAGGGCCTGTGAGTGGCAACGACGGAGCAGCAAAATTCCTCCGTTGCCATTATGTAGGGTGTCTCAAAATGCCCCAGGACTTTAATTTATTAAGGGGTTAGGCCACAGTAACGTGTTCAAAATCATGTGCGAATTTAACAATTTTACGAATTGTTCGAATTTCACTCATAAAATTAATTACACATCTATTTATATTTTTATTTTCGATTTTTTACTTTTATATATACTTTTATATTTACGATACTTTTATATATTTTTTTTCGATGTACGAAGTGGCTGACTACAAATATTTTCTTTTGTTATCTTTTTTTTAGGCGCTCCGCGGCGTGGCATTTAGCAGCCACAATTTTTGACCTAGAACAAAAAACAAACATTCAAAATGTACATTAGAATACCTAGAGAAGTACGTACGGAATTTAAAAAATATTGTTTTATTCAAAAGTTGTAGGTATTTGAATTGAGTTGTAGTTATTTGAATGAATTTTCAGTGACAAATTTCATATAAAACTGCTCACAAAATGAAAAGTTTTCGATTAATCAGAAATTCCGTACGTACTTCTTTGCGAAATGCAATTAGGAACATAACTTTTAAATTTGAAGTAAATCGAGTAAAAATTGTTGAAGTTATTTGTCACGCCAATTGGAAAAAAGCTGTTTCGAGAACAACGCGTTTAAAGTTTTAGGTACTCTATGGCCGTGCCAGAGGTGGGCTTACGTTATACGCTCAAAGACGGTGAAAAAAAAATGTTCTTGCTATAAATCGAATAGTAACTTATTCTCATGATGATAAAGCAACGTTTCAGTGAAAAATAATCGATTTTTTGAAAATTCTACTGTGGCCTTACCCCTTAATAAAACGTATTATTCACTTGAAAAGTACGAATATTTTAATTTTAATATAAGTTACAAACATGGAGGTTACGTGTGGAACACAATATCCGATAAATGGCCGCCTCGTCCCTGTTTGCAAACATGTTCAATAACTGTACAATAACATTTTGGGATAATTGCGAACTAATTTCATTAATGGTGCGTCCAATTATTTCCTTGTGCTCCGGGATGGTCTGTGGATCATTGGCATACTTTTAGGAAGCCCGAAGAACGAAGTCCAATGGCTTCAAATCGCACGATCTTGGTGGCCAATTCACATCGCCGCGGCGCAAGATAATAGACCATGCAACTTCGTCTGCAATAACTGCGTCATTTCGCCCGCAGTGTGGCAGGTTGCGCCGTCTTGTTGAAAGAATATGGCTTCCAAGTCCATGCTGTTTATGCCATTTATCGGTTATTGTGTTCCACACATAACCTCTATGTTTGTACCTTGTATTAAAATAAAAATATTCGCACTTTTCAAATAAATAATACGTTCTATTAATAAATAAAAATGTCAGGTCATTTTGAGACACCCCTTACGATCATCATCAACTTGCTCATTTCTTTAAGCTCTCAACGGCTCAGCATCATTTACGGCAAGTTTCGAACTATGATAGAACGTTTGGAAATTTGCAGTCCCAAACGAACTGAGTGAAAAAACTTATTCTCCACACGTAATTCCGCAAATTGCACATTCACGCCTCGAACAAAACTATGACATCAATAATTGATTATAGAATTTTCGCGACGCCCAAATTCCCGTGCAGAAATTTGTTGGGGAGTGTCCGGATCCTACGACATTTCTGAAGGTATCTGATTGGAACGCCGCTCCTAGGTAGTTCATATTGGAATCCAAGTGGATTACACACTATTTTCCGATTGATTTTTTTATTTGAAATTCTCGACCTGAGTTTGTTGGACCTCCCAAAAAATTTCCTTTACTGATCCCGTGCACAAATTTGTTGAGTCCTCCCAAGATGCACCTACATCTTTAGACGGATTTGTTGGAGACACCGCACATAGGGAGACCTCATGGAATCCAATTGGATTCTGCACTGTTTCCCGATGAACGCCGTTTGAGAATTCTTACGACGTTCGAATTGAAAATAGGTGAATGGCCATGAGAAAAAACTCGACGTCTTGAAACATAACCTGTACGCTTCGTAAGAGTGTACGTTTATTGGTATATTACGTTAAAGTGTAATCACATAAATGGCAAACGTTAAACACAATGGGTTTTCAGTGATGCGATTCAAATAGATTTTTGAGATATACTTTTCTAACCCATTCGTACTTTTTTAAGATAAGATTTATACTTATTCAAGATCAACGCATTTTGTTTAGCTATATATTTTGTTTAAAAAATTTAACGCACCGAATGCAATGGGATCCATCAGGAATCGTATCGCATTCTGTTCGATAAAGTAGGAATCGTTTAGAATTTCAAATGCATCGAATGCGATGACCCATTGGATTCCTATACTTATCCCACGTCCTATCACGACGTAGGAAGAAATATAGGAACCCAATTGAATCCCTACGATAATTTCTGCACGAGTAATGTCAGATTCATTTCATCGCCGATAGAAATTCACCGATTATCGTTCTAATCAATATTCTCCAATGTGCATTCGTAACCGCCAGTTCGCGCAATATTCATTGACCCTACCGGCATTGCCATCTTTCTACATTTTACCACTCTATTCCCAAAGATTCTACCACCAAGTCAGAAAAAAAATCTCAGACGCATCAGCGACGAATCAATGTCATCATTACTAAATTCCGTAAAAATCTATTTGATCACTCAAGTCCCTGAACGAGTTTTCCCAAAGCCGAGCTGAACCATTCTTTCCAGAGTCAAGCTGAATTTCATCAGAATCCTTGGCCCGTTTTCTCGATAAACACATGCCACTTGTTGTTCAATTAACAGATAGATTCGATCGATCGATTTTGCCTCATAGCTTACATGTCTACACGTATGCAAATTAAACCTCGCTTTTCCGATTTTATCGTATCTATTTGACCTCTCCGTCCCTCTTTCTCTCTCTATCCGTCTCTACCGCTCACCGAACGTATTATAGTATTTACGGGACAAGTATGTGGGAGTCTGAAGATCGTTGTCGCTCATAGTGTGAAACGTCCTTGAATTATGTAACTAACATAATGCGCGCATACATATGTAAAAATACTCAAACACACGCATACTCACATGCAAAAATAAACAGCCACTCATACATGTAGGCGTGCACATACATACTGACATGCACATGAATAAAAACGTGCAAGAACCTCAAATGTCGCGAGGCGACACCTCGTCAGGTGCCGGACAAATCTCCCGTGCCACGTTCATCGTCTCGTCGCAAGGGGTTCGTCTATACATGCCGGAGTGGCTTGTGCCTCCACTGAATATTGCCGGACAAGGTCGATCCCCGAAAAGTATCCGCCCACTATTATTCGCAGACACGGACATGCGGCGATCTTCATTGCCTCGTGTATGTGTTCGCAGGAATTTAATCATTCCCACGTATACATACATCCATATACGGGTCGCCATATTTATCGGACTATCACAGACTACTCATGTGGCACATCAACGTTGCGTAAAATTGACAGCGGGCACAGAAGCGCTAAATTGCGACGGGGCCCCTATACACTCCAAGAAATTGCCGAACGGTACTAAAGTTCTTTTTCCAAATGTGCAAAAATAATTGCTACTGATTACGGCGCCGTGATCGGTCAACGATCGAGACGAAGGAGATCAAGGCCCAACGAACTACGACCCGAGTATAGAAAAAGCTCCGATTACAAAAAAGACCTGATCAGGCATCCTGATGTTTTTTTTTATGCCTTCATCAGGATTTTTTGTCAATCTCTGATGATTTTTGTGACACTTTTCCTGATTTCGGTCTGATCAGGGTAAAAAATCAAGGCCTGATCAGGGTGAAAAGTGAAGACCTGATATGCAGTCCATAGAGAGAAGTTTGCTGTTTCTTCGGAAACCACCATCTCATCAAATTCTTCATTGCACTGTCAAAAAAATATTTAATTTGAATAGGATCTATTTAAATCAAAATAGTTCTTTGCTACGATCCTATTTGTTTCAAATATATTTTTTAGAATATTCAATAATATTTCATACATCCCAAATAAATTGAAATATTTAATTTAGAGTTCTACCGCAGTGATTTTGTATGATAATCAGTCATTCTCTGGCATTCTGAATGGATTTTTTCAAAGAAAATGTGCTACCGAGAAAATAGTGCTACTCCTACGCTACCAAGTGTTTGTAGCATTTCGGTGGCATAAGAGACCACGTCAATTCCTATAATTATTTGTTGTATCACATAAACTATTTCAATGATTTAATATTATTGTGATAATTAGAGGGTTTTATCGAATATCATGCTGTAGATTTTTCAAACATAACCTATATGTATATACACACATACACACACAACATATATATATATATATATATATATATATATATATATATATATATATATATATATATATATATATATATATATATATATATATATATATATATATATATATATATCTGCGCCTCTCTCTACCCCCCTTCCCTTCGATGTGTGTATTGCAATCAAGACGGACCATTAATTCAATCAAACAGAAAAATGATTGCCTCTAGGAAAATTCTATGCAATTAAAAAAAAAATAAACAGATAAATTTATTCGATCCAACTGACTTGTTTTTTGAACAGAGGAAACCGAATCACAGATTTATTAGAAATAAATAAAATATTAGGAATAATAAAAAATGTACGCATAGAGTGTACAATATGTCTCGACGTTTCGATGACGCGCTGATATATATAGTTCGTCTGGTGTTTGATAAGAGGTTAGGCGTGTAAAAGGCGCCAAACTGTATATAGGTCCAGTTACTTGATGATTGCTTGAAGTTAGCCAGATCAGGCGAATTGAACCGAACCGTAAGTCCAGTTGCCTGAGCATCGCCTGAAGGTAGTCTGATCTGGCAACTGGGGGAAATAGTACATCCAGTTGCCTGGCTATCACCTGACACCAACCGGATCAGGCAAATTGAGGCATAGCTTAAGTAAGGCCTCCGTACTACAACGTGATCAGACCCGCATCAAATATCAGGCCAGCCTGACAATATTTCTACTCGGGGAGTTACGTGAACACTTCGGAACGTTTTTGTCAATTTACACGTCCTGCTTACTAACGGGCCGTCCATGAATTACGTCATTTTAAAATAGGAGGAAGGGGGGGGGGGGGGTCTAGTCGATAGTTCGATCAGGTAACAATAGTTGGATGGAGTAATTGCAGGGGGGTAAAAAATCAGCAATAAATCGATGACGTAATAAATGGACGGCCCCTTACAGGTTGGAACCGCGGTCGCAAAACTTGGAAATTACGTGACTGACGTGGACGATTGGCCTTCAGGGGTGCGAGCGACCCTCGAGGCGTCGTAGCCATTGGATCGAGATTCGAGACGACGAAGCATTCGCTATGTCAAGGAACGAGGAAGCGAATGGCACGGGCCTCGCGATCGAGAAGACGAACCAATATATACATCCAAAAGATTATCTCTTGCTTTGTTTTTTGCTTTTTTAAGCAAAAGACCTCGAGAGAGGCTGAATATAAATGACTCGGAGTTTATGGCTTTGAAGCTATGTTGCTCGTCGATCGTATTTCCGGGTCTATTTTCAGTGATTCCGTGGAATACGTATAGTTCAGTCTCTGCGTTACTTTTTTCGTCTTCGTAATTCCCGCCCATATTCACTCGGGAAAAAACAAACCTTGAAGGCACTTATAAATTACGAGTTCTTTTTTTCCGATTATGGATTTGAATTTTTTGCCATGAACTCCGCGCGATTTACAAAAAAAGCCGAAGAGTTATAGCCATGTGAAATCATTTTTATGAAATTCGAGGTCGAAATACCTGGCTGTTTCTGTTTAGTAAAAGTCCCACGGTTTTCGAGATAAAAATCATCTGCTTTTGGTTTTCGCATGCCATTTGTAAAACCGATAACTTTTTTTTACCCGGTTAAAAAAAATACTCTTGGTTATTTGTTTTATCAAGAAACGTATTTTTTTAACCTTAAATGTCGAGGAAACTTTATGAAAAAAGATCTTGTGTAGAATTTTCATACAGACCAATTCGAATACTGACATTGTAGATATCGTTTGTAGAAATGGCATGCGAAAAACCAAAAGCAGATGATTTTTTTTAAATAACACAAAGCCTTTTAAATAACATAAATCTCGAAAACCGTGGGACTTTAACTAAACTGAAATTTCAGCATGTATTAGGACATCACCTTACCTATCGACAGTTGCAGAGTTATCCATTCATAACAGGGCGCCTTATATATATATATATATATATATATATATATATATATATATATATATATATATATATATACAGGGTGGACCATTTAACGTGAACACCCCAAATATCTCTGTTGCCTTTAGAGTGACGAAAAAAATGTCAGAAGCTAATTTGATTGATTTCGAAGGGCTGATACAGTGGTGAAAAATTCATTTTTGTCAAGGTCATAGTTTTTGCGTTCTGAAGGTCATCAATGGTTTTTCAAAAGGGAACATGTTTTTTTTTATTATTAAGAAATTGTAGCTGATATTCCAATTGTAGCCAACGACTTATGATATCATGACTTTGGCATGATTTTTCACCAAAATACACGTGTAAAAACGGGTATAAACCCGTTCAACCCCCAGCTCATTTATAGCTCGCGAAGTGTTTAACCGAAAATTTCGCGGACGTTGGATTGGGAAAGGTGCAGTAATCCCTTGGCCTGCTCGTTCGCCGCATTTAACGCTACTTGATTTCTTTCTATGGGGAGCTATAAAGGATCGTGTTTACCATGATGTTTCGACGACGCCGGCGAACATGCGAGAACGAATTACAAGAGCCTGCGCCGCTATCACACCAGAAACTATTCGAAGTTCAAGAGAATCATTCATCAGCCGTCTTAGAAAATGTGTCGAGGTTAATGGCCATCACTTCGAACATTTGGTAAAATAAATTTTCTGCACAAAAAATTCAATTACATTTTTCGGATATTCTCATTGTCAATACCATCATGATTTCCCGTTTTTACACGTGTATTTCTATGAAAAATCATTTCAAGGTCATAAATACACGTCTGAATGTCAGCTTCAATGTCTTAATTTAAAAAAACCATGTTCCCATTCGAAAAATCATTGATGACCTTGAGAACGCAAAAACTATGACCTTGACAAAAATCAATTTTTCACGACCGTATCAGGCCTTCGAGATCAATGAAATTACCTCGTGACATTTTTTTCGTCACTCCAAAGGCAACGCAGATATTTGGGGTGGTCACGTTGAATGGTCCACCCTGTATATCTATCAATGGTGTACAATCGCAAATTTGTGTATGTGTACGCGTAAATTTATACCCTGTATTATCTCTATTCGTCAATGAATCGTTCACACTTTCAATAACAAAAAAATCATCCTCAAACATGTTGAAGTGTGAAAACGAGCACGTGCGCCGTAATCTCGCTGTATTGTAGAAAAAAATCTTTCCTCGTCGTGTTGATAGCCGAGTAATTTTTCTCGAACTCCGCTCCGGATTTTTTTTTCCCGACATTCTGTTACCCTGGCAGATTGTATTTGCCATCTCCACGTGTCTCGTATCATCGAGAGGCTCAGTCACGTATATATATATATATATATATATATATATATATATATATATATATATATATATATATATATATATATATATATATATATATATATATATCCATATTGCACAAGAATATTATATATTACCTCAGCCAACTATATACACGCGCGCACGTCGGCTTCAATCCGCCTTATGTATCGCTATAGATTTATACATATAGCGAGATATGAATCGCTATATATCGATATATGAAACGATTTATATCGATATACAATTCGATATATAAATCGATGGATGAAACGCTTTATATCGATATATAAATCCATATGCATCGATATAGGAATCGGTATATATCGCTTCACTACATGAATATATAAATCGATTCATATATCGATAGATATCGATATATATATATATTCTTTATTTTTAATTTTCATAAAAAATAAAGATATCGATATATGAATCGCTATCGCTAAACATTTAATTATCCGGAAATCGATCGGTTTCGAGAGTCGAGAAGCCTTGGATCTCTTTTTCGTCCTTGACGTGTAACAGATGTTGCGTCGCATCGTCCGTACGCCCAAAGTCCTCAATCGTGAATAATCGACGAGAAAACATTGTCGGCCGAGACACTGCCGCTGTTAATCAGATTTTCATCAAATCGAAAGTGCTCGTCCACATCGATGCATGGTATACGTGTATGATGAAACAAAACGAAAGTGGATCACTCCGAAGCTGCTTTTTCTTTCACCTCGCTCGTTGAAACTCTTTCCATGATAAATCCCACGCGCGTACGAATAATAGCCACGAAGATTGTACCGGCGATACGTGTTTGCGATGAGTAGCGACGAAGTTCCAGAGGGAGGGGAAATAGGCGCGCGAGAGACACCGGAGCGTATAATTTTATCGAGTTGCACTCGCGCGTGAGCATTTTGTAGCGTATGCATAAAGATGCACGAGAAGCGCTGGTACAAACATAATAGTGGACTGCGACTACATATGTGTAGGTAGGCAAATGGGATTTCAAAGACATTCGACTTCAAAAACCGTTCTCACAGTAGCCAGTCCCCATATTCAACATTATGCAAGCCTCGATGTCTTCGAACTAACGTATCGACAGAGCTAAGTGTGATTTGTATAAAAGTCATTTCGAGGACAGTCATGTCCCCAAAATCAACGATGGGTTTAAAAAAACGAGGACCGTCCGCAAAAACAACGTCACGTACGTATAACGGACTTGAAACATCCTTTTTCCATATGTCAATATATGCCTATGGTATGTTTGTGTGTGTTTAAAATATACGTATATTTTGACGACGTATCAAGGGGCGAGCAGCAGAGTTCGAAGTCTCACGGGCACTGTTCGCGCGCGCAGAGTGCAGTCTCGCGACCGCAATGTCAGCCGCGAGTACGGCCTTGTCCTTGCCCGGAGGAGCAGCCTTGACGGCCGATCGATGCGGCGACACCAGCAGCAGAGCAGCACGACCGACCGGAGTGCATGCATACACATATATACGCAAAACGAACGAGGCGCGATTCGAGGCATCGCGAGCTTCCGAGCACAACGCGGATCTGTGCATTCAATACGCACCGCTCTCGTTCACATCGACGATTGTATATCAATATATAAATCGCTATATATCGATATTCGCCTTCGTACCGATATATGAAACGCTTTATATCGATATATAAATCGATATGTATCGATATATAAATCGTTATATATCGATATATAAATCGCTATGTATCGATACATGAATTGCTATATATCGCTTCACTATATCAGTATCAGCGTTCGCAAGATATATATCCGATATATATCACGATAAATATCCATTGCCATTTACCTTAAAATACAACAAAAATGGGCATTTTTTAATCGAAATAACTATATCTTCATGCAACTATACATGGCGGTGCGCAGACTTGACTTAAAAATGCCAAACTATGACGACTTATCTATATATTTGTCCTTGGTACTTGTTATCAGTAGGCTTAAAAAGGCTCCCAACATTTTTTTAAAGTCCCGAAACTTCAAAGAATTGTCTTTCGACCAGCTGCGATTGTTCTATTTGTCTTAATGTTTTCATTACGAAATAACAACGGTTTTAGACAAGTAAAGATGTTGGTTGCGCTATGAATTATGATAATAATAAGATGTTAAATTGAGACTTGGTTAGCTAGGCTCCGATGTGTCCGTGCGCGTAACGATTATAAAGTTGTTGCATTGTTCACAACAATGTTGTAAATGTGGTAACAACATTTACAACAGAGCGGGATTTCGATGACAGTTGGCATATTGCAGATTTAAATAAAAAAATATTCGAGTTCTCATCTGATTACACAATCAGTACCAGATTCGTAGTTCGATATTTTTGATTCATTATTGTTTCTGTTAATTTTTTAAAAATAGATATTTGGTTTCAATCAATATTAAGATATTAGAGCTTATAAATGTGAGAAGTTCAATAGGAACTTTTATGTTAACTGTTGATTTATTAGCTGAAAAGAGAAACTGACCTAATTATTTTTTAATTGGAAAGGCTTGATTTTTAAAATCTGTAAGGCTGATTATCGTTATAAAATTAGTAAATTAATAAATAGTAAAACAATCAATATTGGGGTTTAATTACACATCCATATTTTTGTTCAATTCGCAACACATTCTAAAAAAGAAACTCTCAAAAACACCAAAAAATAGGGGTAATTTTTAGAAATATTGCAAATATAAAAATATCGGATTTTTACGAAACCTGATCAATATATAAATCGATTTATATCGATATGTATCGATTCACATATCGCCTCACTGTATCGATGCATGGATCGATATATATTGATACACGAATCGCTATATATCGATATATCGCTAAACATTTAATTATCCGGAAATCAATCGGATACGAGAGACGAAAAGCCTTGGATCTGTTTTTCGTCCTTGACGTGTAACAGATGTTATAGTTACAGTGTCCTCGAGACCATCTCGCGTGCTACGAAAAATTCTCGCGCTCTCAACACGTGCATGCGAATGAAAAAGGGCAGGAATTTGTATAATTTATTTTGATTTACCGCGTGGGCATTTTTATTTACTGGAGATTAGGCAATTGTGTCGATCAATCAACGAGTCTTTGCGAGGCTTTTGTAAAAGGGCAATTTCGAATGAATGCGGATACCTTGAAGATGTTTCCCATCGCCATGAAAATGCGATTTGCCTGATGCCATTCGGACGGCAGTCCGCGAGACAGATTCCGAGATTGTCGCTGATCGCGCGGCCTTGACGAGTGATACGAAAGAACCGCGACGGGGCTATTTTGCCAACGCTCGTGATGCGATCGCGCATACGAGGGAATCCTCGCGGGCAGTTCAAAAGCGGCAGATTGCGCAATATTGCACGATGAGACAATCGGCTGATTTGCATTTTTCTTTTGCTTTCAGACTTGGTTTTTTTCTATTCCTCCTTTGCACTCGTCGTAGTGTGCGAAGCCACGATGCGTTTCATGAGCGAGGCACACAAAATGTACACCGTGCAGAACGAAATCGAGCGCTTTTTATTCACCGGCAATTCGGAGCCGTCTGTATCAAGGCGAGAAATTAGTCACGGCGATTAAATAATAAAATCGACGGTGTTGACGCTGATCACTTGAGGAGGCTGACAAGGAACATCACTTAAGGGGTTAGGCCACTCTAGAGGCCGAAAAAATAGGGTTTTTGGGGATTTTTTTTAGAAAAACTACAAAATAAATCGAGATTACAAAAAGGGTGTTTATCATACATATCAGTGACTGTATACAATAATTTTTTCGAAACGATGAATTTCAAAATGGTGGCTGTGCAGCGTTTATCTCAAAACTGCATTTTTTAAGTTGGCCGCAAACATAACTCAGACAATTTTCAACCGATTCACTTGAAATGTCGAATATATCTTGAAAAATACATTATCTATGGAAAAATTTAGCCGGAAAAGAATATTTAAAAAAAACAAGCTTTTACTTAATGTACTAAAAAGTAGGAAATACATTTTTTTTACCAAGTCACCTATATGTGACTATAAATAAAAGCATGGGGCGCTCAACTTTTTAAATGTTTAAACAATTTGATCAATTCAGTTTCATTAACCGTATTTAATTTGGCACAATAATAATTAGAGAAATTATTATCACACGTTTATACTCCGATTCGGGATTTTTATTTAAGAAATCTAAGGTTGTTTTACAGTAAATTAAATACAGTTGATATGTTAACGGATTTATGTAAATTAAAGATTATTTGTCTAAATTTTGAGCGTGCCAAGCTTTTATTTATAGACACGTACAGGTGACTTGGTGAAAAAAAAATCTACTTTTTAGTTCATTAAACAAAGGCTTGTTTTTTTAAATATTTTTTTACCCATAAATTATTTTTTACTTTTTAGTATTCAATTAATTTTACTAGTTAGTTGTTCCTAGTAGTTTACTAGTTTACGAGTTTGTACGTTAGGAACATGGAATGCTTGTAAAAAATAACAAAGACTGTAATTGGGATTGAACTTACCACTAATTGCCGCAAACTTTTCACATACAAGCACAGTCGGCTACCAATTTGTTTGTATGCGTTGATGAGATTTTATATGGATGATTAGATATCGCTAATTTTACGTGAAAAGTTGAAAATTTTATGGATATTTTTTTTAAGTTGAATCATGCATTGTCATTTTTAAGATGCATGTTTGCAAAATTTCAGAGCTCCAAGTAATGGGGAAGTGGGTGAAATATCGATGTTCCGTTTTGCATCTCACAGAAAGTCAAGTTAAGTGGTTAGGACACAATAACGGGTATAAAATCATGTGCGAATTTAACAATTTTTTTCGTATGAAAAAGTGATTCACTCATAAAATTAATTACACATCTATTTAGTATGAATATCAAGCTGTTAGAAAATATATTTTTTTTTCGATGTACAAAATGGCCGGCTACTAATATTTTGTTTTGTTATTTTTTTTAGGCGCTCCGCGGCGTGACATTTTGCATCCACAATTTTTTACCTAGAACAAAAAACAAAAATTCTCGTCAATCTACATTAGAATACCTAGAGAAGTACATACGGAATTTAAATAATATTGTTTTATTCAAAAGTTGTAGGTACTTGAATCGAGTTGTAGGTATTTGAATGAATTTTCAGTGAAAAAATTCCTATAAAACTGCTCATAAAATGAAAAGTTTTCGATTAATCAGAAATTCCGTACGTACTTCTTTGCAAAATGCATTTAGGAACATAACTTTTAAATTTGAAGTAAATCGAGTGAAAATTGTTGAAGTTATTTGTCACGCCAATAGGCAAAAAGCTGTTTCGAGAAAAACGCGTTTAAAGTTTTAGGTACTCTATGGCCGTGCCAGAGGTGGGCTTACGTTATACGCTCAAAGTCGGTGAAAACAAAAAATGTCTTGCTATAAATCGAATAGTAACTTATTCTTATGATGATAAAGCACCGTTTTAGCGAGAAACAAATCGATTGTTCCTCAGCTATTACAGGATTTTTTTTTACCAATTGCAATTGTCTGAACAATTGCAATTTCACTATTTCCCGAGCGAGGCCCCGGAGGGTTGCACACAGCCACTCTTTGCGCGTGCACTTGTGTATCGTAAAAATTCTCAACTCGAATATCAAAAGCATTAATTCGTCGTCACGTTCCGCCGCAATTTTTTTTGTTCTGCATCGTGGTATATCGTAACGTACGTCGGTAATCTTTCGCATGTAGCGACAGTAGACGAGGAGAGTCGCGTTAAATGGGAAACGATGACGGGTGTCGCGCGCGGGCGGGTACATAGCGGAAGGTTTTATACCGCCGTCGATACGTCGTCTGGTGACCGCGAAAACGCTCGCGCGTGTCACATACGTGCAAGGACAAGGCCACGTGGTCACGGGCATCCGAGCCAACCTATCGCGTATCAGCTCCGAGTCACGTTTTCTCTCCCACTCTCTTGCTCTCCGCGTTTTTCAAATTGATTGCGTTTTCGTCGCTTCTTCCCGGACGAAAAAAAAAACACCCGCTTAAAGTCAGATTCCCGCGGAATGTCCGAAATCTTTGCGAGTTTTACGAGGCGGGGTCGTTCACGGTTGCGGTACACTTGTGCAAATATGTGTACGCGATCACGATCAAAATTGACGCACTGCGTAACATGCCGTTGACGCTTGCATCGTTGGAATGCAACGAAAATGACGTTTTTTAAATTTATTTCTCAAATGTCCTTCGGCCGCTTTGAGCTACGAAAATCACGCAAACATTTTTTTAGAAATCTCATTCAGCGAACTGCAACCCTAATTTGCAAAATATGATTTTGGATAATAGTGAAAATAAGAAATTGAAAAGAATTTTTGTTGCATTCCAACAGTGTTGGGCAACATTTAATTGCTAGGGTAACTAACGATTAACAATTAATTAATTGTTAATCACGACTATAACAATTAACAATTAGGTAATCGTAATTGTGAAAACTTACAATCAACAATTAATTGATACTGAATTGCTGTAGTCGCAATTAACAATTAACCAATTGTTAATCGTGACTTTCCACAATTAGAAACTAATCAACTTTCAAGTTTTTAAACGTATTTGATTAAAAACTAACAATTAAAATTGATGATTGTATAGGGCGCGGAGTGGCGTCAGAGCAAATGTGTAAGTTATCGAAATACGTCTATGAGTAGCAAATGAAAGACTGATATTAATCATCAACAATATATATAATAATCAATAATAATATCTAAATCTTTTTTATCCGATGTCTGTAAAATTAAATAGGTAAATTGTTAGTTTCAATTGTTTTTTAGAACAATAAAAAAGTTAATTGCAATTGTGTCAATTCCGAGTTGCAATTAACATAGGTTAATCCAAATAAATTAATTGCAACATGCAATTAATAGTGTAATTGCAATTAAATTAAATGTTAATTGTTAATGAAAATAAAATTGTTAATAAAATGTTAATTAAATGTTAAATTGCAATTCAATTAATATTTAATGTTAATTGCAATTAAATTAATGATTAATGTTAATTGCAATTAAATTAAATGCAATTACTTTTTTTTCCCAATTAATGAACAGATTGAAAATTTAATTGACCAACACTGCATTCCAACAGTGCAAACGTCAATTTCGCTGCGTAACACCGAAATCTCCGTTTTTACGGTACTCGACTGTCAATTTTGCGGCTCCGTTCATTATATAAACGTGCAAAAGTGCAGCGAACGGCCGTTCGAAAAGTTCACGAGGACTTCGTACCTCGGCTGTTCACGGGCACGCTCAATCGCTACCCATCGAATGACTTTGGTCAATCGACACTCCCGATATTTTTCCTCGTTTCCATGTACACAGCGTACATCAGAGGGAGGGGGGGGGGAGAAGCAACGCAAAAGATTGGCCAAAAAAAAATAAAAAGGTCACTTCTATTCCCGTCGGCCCACCATGCAGCGATCCCCCATCGTACTAATCGCCAAAGTGATTATTCTTTATCGCACATTACTGGGCGGAAGCGTACGCATATAGTGTTTCAATATCACCACCAATTGCTTCGTCCCACGACCATTGATTTCGAGGCTCTTTGATATTTTTTTATTCTCGTGCGAAATTCATCCGATTGATCGCAAATATGATCGCGCAAGCCCAGCAGCCTCGGCTGAAGGGCACCAACGGCGCGAAGATGCAGCAATTACGGTGGGCACAAAATATCAAATAAAATGAAAAAACGAAAAAACCTGGCCGCTGTCGAATGAGAAAATGAATTTAAAAAAATACAAGGAGCAGCACAAGGATGCTATTTAGGTCAATTGATAGCGCTCGGCGCGCGCATGTGTGCCTGTGTGACCATGTATATTAATGTGGTAAAGTAAATGCCAATGACGCATACACATGACGGATGTAGTAGTACATATACAAAGAGAGATAGACAGAGAGAGCTACAGAGAATCGTGTACGGTGAGTGTTAGTGAAGAATGCCCGCGGTCTGTTCCGAGTTGTGTAAGCTCGGAAACACACAACACACACAGACACACTGCGTTAGAATTCTTATATATATATACAGGGTGTCGTGTGATAAATGGATAATCCTGCAACTGTCGATAAGGCAGATCATGTCCTACTATATGCTGGAATTTCAGTTTAGTAAAAGTCCCACGGTTTTCAAGATTTTGGGCTTTATGTTCTTTTTGAAAAAAAAATCTTCTGCTTTTGGTTTTTCGCATGCCATTTCTACAAATGATATGACTCGACGATAAATATTTATAAGTGGGCCTCCAGCTAGAAAAGGGGTTTAGAAATTTTGTACCGAGTCGATGTATTTCAGGGCACTTCGTTTATAATCTTTAAGTCGGGGCAAGACAATTTCAACTCTTATTTCAACCCCCAAACGCTTTTTTTTCTTTTTTTTAAGGTATGGAGGAAACGGGTTTGGTAACATCAAGTGGGTCAAATGACGTGGGTTTGATCCAAACAAACCCAAACAAACTAGAGTAAGCATACAGAAGACGTATTTCAAAAATCGACTATTTTCCGGAAATATATTTTTTTTTCTTAATAAAATACCCCTCCCTCATAATAAAAAACATATTTTCAGACTGCAAAATAGCCCCGAACACGTGAAAAAAAATTGGAGCCGATTAGGGATGGAGCCTCACTTGTAAATATTTACCGAATCGACAATAACTGAGCAACTTATTAAAGTAATTGGCACGATATGCGTAGTACATGTTTTTGGAGCCCGCAGGCTATCAAAGTCAGATGTTCGAATTGTGGTTTTTTCGAATATTCTGCACACGATCTTTTTTCATAAAGTTTCCTGAACATTTTCAGGTTAAAAAGAAGACTTTTCTAGATAAAATAAATAACCAAGAGTATTTTTTTAACGGGGTAAAAAAAGTTATGATTTGTGTAAATGGCATGCGAAAAACCAAAAGCAGATGATTTTTATCTCGAAAACCGTGAGACTTTTACTAAACTGAAATTCCAGCATATTGTAGGACATTATCTAACCTATTGACAGTTGCAGAATTATCCCTTCATAACTGGACACCCTGTATATATATGTATGTATAATGATAGTATACTCTCGTACGACCGTGGCGACGCTCCGTAATTACGTAGATATAAGCGTATTTGCCCTTGTCCTCCCATACAATTGATCTATTGTATTCGTTCGATTCTTATCAAATATTATTATTATTGTATCGACTGCGCCCTTGCACCGCGCTCGGGAGGTTCACGGTTCCCGATTTTCCTCGATCGCATATAGCGCATGCAAGTAGATACATTGATGTGTATCTATATTCATTACGTCATTAAGCATGAAATGTCGGATTACTTATAGAAGTTGGATACCCGATATCTCTGATACTTCACTTCAACAGTTCTTGGTTTTTTTTTTAATCGTAGAAGTAAGTCATCAGCCTTTCAGGCGCACATTTTGGCTTGTGATTAGCTGCGGAATGGTCTTTTGTAGATTCAGTTTTGTAAACCATGGATAAGTAAAAAATTCGCGGTGATCTTCGAATGTGAGTTCCGTGGCGGAACCAATGCAGCAGCGCAGACAACTCGAAGTTTCAACAAAGTGTTCGGCAAGGATGTGTGGCTGATAAGCACAGTACGTCAATGGTTTGAGAAGTTTCGATCTGGCCATTTTGATCTTCAAAATGAACCATGTGGGCGACCTGAGAGCAAGGTAGATAGCATAAAGTTGAGTTGCAGTGGAAGCGGATAAATATCAAACTACGCGGGTAATATAATATGAGGGATTCCACGCCATTTCACCTAGCCCGTGATCCCAACCATTTTTGGTTTTCCTGATTTTTTTTGTAAATTATACTCCATAAAAGGAATATCCACACCAATTATTAGATTTTTATCTCTTCTCTTTTAGGAGTTATCATTTTCCAAAAAATGTCGATTTCGGAAGTGTTGGAAACGTTTAAACGTTGATAACTCCTGAACTAATTGAGTCGACAAATATCACTCTATACTTTTGTTTCATTTTGAAGCATACTTTCGTTACAAAATATGAAAAAATATCAATTAACAATGTCAACGTTTTTTGCTTTTGAAGTGAAAACTGTTTAAAGAATGATTGGCTTTTTTATTTTTTTCAAAAAATGCTCGACAATAGAATGACTCATTCTATGATTTTTAAGTCTAGTCTCATCATGGGCCCATTTTTCCTTCTATTTTTTTCGAATTAATCAATGTTTTTCTTCCTAAAGAACAATTTTTTTCGATAAATTCAGCACAAATCGAAAGTAAAACCACTTCAGGCCTGTCGAAGCCGAATTGGAAATCACAAAATCATTAAAAGCATTATTGGAGATTAAAATGATAAAAATCTTCTAAAAAAATATGATTAATTCGCAAAAAATAGACGGAGAAATGGGCCCACGCTGAGACTAGTCTTAACAATCATAGAATAGGTGACTATTTTAAAGAATTGTTTGCAAATTTTTTTTTTTTAAGTAACCATTAAAAAAGTGTTCACTTTAGAAGCAAAAAAAAGGTTAAAATTGATAATTGATCATTTTTTCATATTTTGTAACGAAAGTATGCTTCAAAATAAAACAAAATTATGTAGTGACATTTGTCGATATCTCAATTAGTTCAGAAGTTATCAGCGTTTAAACGTTTCCAAAACTTCCAAAATCGAAATGTTTTGGAAAATTATAACTTCTAAAATAGTAGAGATAAAAATCTATAAATTGGTATGGATATTTCTTTCATGGGGTACAATTTCACAACAACAAAAATCAGGAAAACCATAAATGGTCGGAGTCACGAGCTAGGTGAAATGGCGTAGAATGTCCCAAATGTACACGCATTATTGTTCATGGAACATTGTCCTCGGAAGAAAAAATCTACAGATTTCACACAAACAGCAACTATTTCATGGCATTGAAAATGTAATCGGAATTTTCAGGTAATAAAAAATAGGTACATGTAAATAATATGAGTTGGTTTTGATTATTTGTCCAGGAATATTGATAAATTGAGGTATACGATTGGGTTTGTTTCAGTTTGTTTGGATTTGTTTGTATAATAATTGTTATTTAATTTTTGTAATATATTTGTTACATAGTTCACAGGCATTCAGCATGTCGCAGCTCCCCCCGCTCAACTACAACACGGTGGCAGTGGAGTGGGGGTACCGTACGTTTCGTGTGACATCCAGCTAACTCAGCCCCCTATCCCTAGCCTACCTCAACAAACATATACAGTTTTAAAAGCGTTTTCAATGCCAAAATGCTAAAAAACAAAAATCGACCTCCCGATCGATCGTCTCGAAGAGATCCGCATCCTTGGTACACTTCCCTCCTGTCAAAAAAACAACCAGGACATCGACATCGAATCAATTGCTTTCCATTAGTCAGAATTACAGGATTTCTCGATTTCCGTATCTAAATCCCGCGGAGGAAGATGCCCGACATTGCTCTGCCGGTATTCCACATCCTCCAATCCGGTATTCCTTCAATTGTCGCGTAAAATCGATTATGAACGTATTGTCCGCTTATATCATCGTGGCGGAGTTGCCGAGTCGGACTTCGCCCAACTAGAACGTCGCAGCTCCACGCGTACGACCCTAACACTACGAGCAACCGATCTAGGAATCTATCGAATTTTGTCAAGATCGCGCGCTCTTTTTTTCACACGACGAATTTTACAAATAGATCGAGGATGCTAAATTTTAGCATCAAAGTGTACCACTCGGTGTCCGGACTTTTTTTCCTGAGGATATTTCCGGTGGAAGTCTTACCGGGCGGTCTCATAATTGATTGGTGACGAGACAGCGAGCTGACGCGTGACTCGAGATCGCGAATATTAAGGGGGGGGGGGGGGGGGATACCTTTGGACGAGGAAAAAATTTGCTGATGTTCATGATTTTTTTTTAAGGCAATATTTCTTCTCCATTTTCGAGACTTGAGGTAGGATTTATTACTATTTTAAGCTGTTACATGGTATTTTTTAAATCAATTTTTTAAATGGCGGAGGCATGGAACGGTCTTCTAATCTGCATTTTCAAAACTGGCGTGACGTATAGCTTAAAAACTAATTGACCGATCATGATGAAATTTGGTATAAATCTTTCTAACCTTATTTTCTAAAATATGAACCTATATTTTGATGAAAATAAAAAAGAAAAGCATTTTTTATTGCAAAATGTAGCCATTTTTTCCGGAAAATTCAAAGTTTTTGTTCCAAGGCCCACCGTTTTATTGATTTTCAACATTTCTCACTTTTTCTTGGTTCATATTCTGCGTATGAGTGTTAATGAAAGAAAAATCTTTGATATTTTTGTTCAAATTAATGCCGCCAACGCTACGTATCACGGCGTCTGACAATATCCGCCGCAACGCGTTTTAAAGATCGTGTCATACCTCCGCCATTTTCAAACATTGATACAATTTTTTAAATCCATGTAACCGCCAAAAGTAGTAATTAAACATACCCTAAATGTAAAAAATGGTGAAGAAATCTTTCAATTGAAAAAAAAAACGATAAAAATTAGCAATTTTTTTATCGCCTAAAGGTTTCTCCCCCCTTAATATACTATACCCACAAACTTACAAATTACATACGAAAAGGTGATTTTCGTATCCCCCATCGACATCGACGACCGTCCCCGTCCCAAGTATCCCTCCACTCGACGCCACGTAAAACCAAACGTCTTTGAAATCACCTCGGGGTAAATCTAAGCACATTTATACCACGGTCATTTCCAGAACCGTCCCCGTCCCCGAAATCAACGATGCGGCAGAAAAAAAAAACATTTAAGGGAAGGTACCTGAATAAACGGCGATAAAAACAGGTAAATTTCGGGAATTTTTTTCTCAAAAACTAATGTTTCGATGGGATCCGGGTTTTTTATTGGAAAATATGGACATTGAGGTATGTTTAGGAACTTTTTAAAATAAATTCGTTGACTGGAAGCGATTCAAACGCGATTATCTCGAAACATAGTTTTCAAAGTCGGCGCCAGATGCATCTTGAAAACAGCTTGTCCGAGTTTGTCCAAATTTGGATACAATATTCTTCGATAGTTTTTCTCGTTCGCCACGTAGGGGTTTTTCATTTGATTAAACCATTGCTTTTTTATGCAATGTGTATGCAAGCCAAAAACGTCGGAAATTGCGAACGAAAAACGAATGTTAAATTAAAATGGTCGCAATTCCGTCAAAAATGAAAATCAAATAAAAATCCTACGTGGTGAACGAGAAAAACTATCGAAGAATATTGTATCCAAATTTGGACAAAATCGGACAAGCCGTTTTCGAGATACATCTGGCACCGACTTTGAAAACCATGTTTCGAGATAATCGCTTCCAGGCAACGAATTTATTTTAAAAAATTCCTAAACATACCTCAATGTACATATTTTCCAATTTAAAAAACCCGTATCCAATCGAAACATTAGTTTTTGAGATAAAAATTCCCGAAGTTTACCTGTTTTTTTTCGCCGTTTACTCAGGTACCTCCCCTTAATGACCGCCCGCCAATCAGCCAAATGTCGTGATAGCCAACGTTACATAGATTGACCGCTCGAAAAAATATACTTTCCCCATATACGTATATTTGTACGCATACATAATGTGTATGTGGGGTGTATTGCACATATATGGAAATAATCGGAAGTTCGTGAGTATCAGAGCTACATGGACCGACGTTAACCGCAACGGGGCGGAATGGCAACGCGCTAGCCATAGCCTCGACGTCGTCCGATAACGAGGAAAGATTAATCTCAAGGACAAGGTCAGCTCAGCGCTTCGCTCCACACTTACGACAGAACGCCTACGAATTTTCTGTGTGTGTGTGTGTGTGTGTGTGTGTGTGTGTGTGTGTGTGTGTGTGTGTGTGTGTGTGTGTGTGTGTGTGTGTGTGTGTGTGTGTGTGTGCGTGTGTGTGCGTGTGAGTGTGTGCGTGTGTGTGCGTGTGTGCGTGTGCGTGTGTGTGTGTGTGGGTGTGGGTGTGTGAGATCTAAGCGTGCAGTTTCCGATGCAACGAGAGTACGGAACGCGAAGATGAAATCGGACTGAGTGCAACGGCTAATGTGTGCGGATCACTTCGCGACCGCAAACAAATTTCAATACGAACATTGATTCGATTATAAAGTAACTCCGCTCGAATATAATTTTCGTATCGCAGTCCCGTTCGACTCTCGTACTTCGTGTGAAGATAAATCGAATTTACAGATGCAAGGCAACTCGAGCGAAAAAATATCGCTGCAAGAGATAAAATTAATTTCATGGACGTATGAAACGTATACGAGATACATCGAGGGTGCGGCGTGTGGAATTTGATAATTTTTATTTGAGGTTTATTCGGCGCTGATCGAAGCTTCACGTCGTACGGGTGACTCATTCTGACCGAAAACACAATAACCGGAAGTGATATGTCAGGGATGAATCAGATTTGTGTACTGAGGGCCTGGTGGGAATTCATTTCGGGGGGTAAGGTGGAGGGATCGTAGGTTGGTTTTTGGAGATGGTATTGAAGTTTGCATCGTGCAACTCGATCAATTTCCCAGAATGGATTTTTTAAATCACTTTCTCAAAATGAATTTGTCAAATTAATTTCTCAAAATGAATTCCTAAATTCATTTATCAAAATTAATTCGTCAAATTTATTTCTCAAAATTACTTCTTAAAATAAAAAATTCCTTAAAATTAATTATCCTAATGAGATTCTAAAAATCGATTTTCAAAAATTATTTACTTAAAATACATACTTCAAACTAATTTCTCAAAACTAATTCTTCAAATTAGTTTCACAAAATTAATTTCTCAGAGTTCGTTTTTCAAATTGATTCCTCATATTAATTCGTCAAATTAATTTCTCATATTAATTCTTCAAATTAATTGTTCAAATTAATTTTTCAAATTAAACCCCAACGAACGCAATCATTTGAATTTTACTCTCGTGAAATGAATTATGCACATACACATATACACAATGAATTATATGTGCAATGCAACGGAATTATTTCTCAATATTTTTATTTCCACATTCTTGGTATTTAGCAATATATGTACTTCTTTCAGACTCAAGTTCTAGATTTCTAAATAAGCGACCTAAAAAATGATTGCCTAATTTTCGTAACAAATATTTGCGAGTAAAAATTCGAGCCATTGAAAAAAAATAATGTTTATTGCATTCCAGCAATGTAAACTTCAGCCTCATTTTTGGAGATTTAACGGCGAGCATCCCTCGACCAAACTTGTCGATAGACCTCGGACATCTGAGACGTAAAATTCTCTGCCTCGTAATTTCTCGCTTTTTATCGGTTTGTTAATACATCATCGAAATTTCCCCTTCGACTCTGGATCTCGCTTGTTGACTCGCCTTCCTCGTATGTAGTGGATATCTCGGCCGTAGAAATCAAAGCGAGATCGAAGGGCACAGTTCCAATTCGTCGAAGTGACGTCGTTACGAGCGAAAGCCTTCGATTATTATTGAGAGAGAATGGGAAACGTACGTGCACGCCTATAAGGTTCGATAAAAGCAAAAGCACGAGGTAAGGTTGAAGAAATATTGAGTCACACGAGGCGAAAATGTTACGCCATCATTACCGGACGTACGTAGGAAAAAGGCTCAAAGTTCACATAGTGGCTGGTCACTGATCGAAAAATGTGAACATTGCTAGAACGAATGTTGAATGAAATGATCCGAGTGATCGCGAATATTGCTCGAATATCGGGCGTCTCCGTTGGCAATGCAAGGCTGAGCCGTTGACAGATCCAGCCACGTGGTATTCGGGCCACGTAATACGTTCATGTATCCAATGACGGCGGGTCGCCTTGGAGATGCAGTCACACAAATACATGACAAATTACGCAAACACGCTCGGAAGAAGCGTCTTTTTTCTCTTTTTTTAAACGCCATTGCCCGGAATTTTCAATTAAGCTCAGGAAATTTACTGCCGGAAACTCCGGAGTAAATTCTCGGAAATATTATAAATGAATCTTCGTCGCATATCTTCGGTCGATAAGTTGCGCATGATTTATTGGATTTTGAAGCGCACTCAAGCGAATGCACACGACGGTCGATACAGAATTGAACCAACAGCAGTCGTCTCCCGCTGAGGAGTGCCGACATGGGTCGGTACTTGGATGGGTGACCGCTCGGCATTACAATGCCGAGCGAGAGGCAGCGGTTCCCCATGACGACGCCACTGGAACTCGATAAAATGACTTCGCACGTATCGACACAGGTTTTCCGCAGTTTCCCTGTGCCCTCGGGCAAGTTCTATACAGCAGTGCGTCAGAAACACTGTCGTCGAATATCCATAAGTGAATATCCATAAGTCGAATATCCACAAGTACGAATATCCATAAGTCGAATATCCATAAGTACGAATATCCATAAGTCGAATATCCATAAGTCGAATATCCATAAGTACGAATATCCATAAGTACGAATATCCATAAGTCGAATATCCATAAGTCGAATATCCACAAGTACGAATATCCATAAGTCGAATATCCACAAGTACGAATATCCATAAGTACGGCTATTCATAAGTCGAACATCCATAAGTCGAATATCCATAAGTACGGCTATTCATAAGTCGAACATCCATAAGTCGAATATCCATAAGTCGAATATCCATAAGTCGAATATTCATAAGTCGAATATCCACAAGTACGAATATCCATAAGTCGAAAATCCACAAGTACGAATATCCATAAGTCGAATATCCACAAGAACGAATATCCATAAGTCGAATATCCATAAGTACGAATATCCATAAGTACGAATATCCATAAGTCGAATATCAATAAGTCGAATATCCATAAGTCGAATATCCACAAGTACGAATATCCATAAGTACGACTATTCATAAGTCGAACATCCATAAGTCGAACATCCATAAGTCGAACATCCATAAGTCGAATATCCATAAGTACGAATATCCATAAATACGAATATCCATAAGTACGAATAGCCATAAGTACGAATATCCATAAGTCGAATATCCATAAGTGAGTTTAGAGTAGAAATGAGTGCCAGAAATGGCGGGAGGTAGAAACAAGTGAGTTTGTCTGGCTTTGTTTGAGTTCCTCGATACTCACTTTTTCTCTACCTCCCGCCATTTCTGGCACTCATTTCTACTCTATACTCACTTATGGATATTCGACTTATGGATAGTCACTTATTGATATTGGCACTTATGGATATTGGCATTTATGGATATTTGGGTATGGAAATTCGACTTATGGATATTCTTCCCCAATCGTCAGGAAAGAGCCACTGTGAGCAACGCTTCGTGAGGGCCTCTGAACAACCGGAAATGGCGATGTGCAAAAGTCCGCTAGAGCGTGCGAAAGATCACTAGAAACGGAATAAAAGTTGTGGAAAAAAGAATGGAAAACTAGACAACAGATTATTTGCTGCCGAATTTTCGGACTTCGTAGATATATTTCAGATCAAAACTATACACGTACACGCACGGTTGGGCGATTCGCGTGTCGCGTTATCGTGCGTTGACTCCCGTAGAGACGAAGGTTTCCGTCGATCGACGCGCGTTATCGATGTCTCAAGGTGGCCTCGCGCAATTTCGTATCAGCGAAGCGCCGTTTCCCGGGTGATCGATAGTGTCGATTTTCGGTGATAAGGCAATCGGTGAAATTGAGCCGATCAATTTCGAGCTTTAGTTACATTGCGCCCTGATACACGGACACGAGCATACGTAGGGGAAGTAGAGGCAAGATCATAACGCTGAGGTCGTTTTCAAATAAAACAATATATGTGAATCAGCCGACTTCAATTGTTCTTTGAACCTAATCAACATTGATTAATCTTTTAATTTTGGAAACAAACATATCAGGCTTTTTGATTGTTAGCGTTCAATATATATTTACAAGTAGGGGGTTAGACCACTCCAGAGGCCGAAAAAATAGGCATTTCGGTGATTTTTTTTCTTCAGAAAGCCTACAAAATAAATCGAGATTACATAAAAGGGTATTTATTATACATATGTGACTGTATACAATATTTTTTTTTGAAGCGGTTAATGTCAAAATGGCGGCTGTGCAGCTTTTATCCCAAAACTGCATTTTTTAAGTTGGCCGAAAACATAACTCAGACAATTTTCAACCGATTCACTTGAAATGTTGAACATATCTTGGAAAATAAATCGTCTATGAACGTACGTACGATTTTTTTTTATATTGCATAGTTCATGTGTTATTAACAATTATTATTATCTGACGATTTTTTAGGCAAATTTTTTACTTTCCAAAAATTTCGTCATATAATTGTTAATAACAAATGAAATATGCAATATAAAAAAAAAATCCGACGTACTTCCATAGACAATGTATTTTTCAAGATATATTCAACATTTCAAGTGAATCGGTTGAAAATTGTCTGAGTTATGTTTCCGGCCAACTTAAAAAATGCAGTTTTGAGATAAACGCTGCACAAATGAAGTTTTGCTCCAAATATGATTGGATTTTCCATAGAAAAGTCCGTTTTTACGAACAGGGTCCGTCGTTTCGCCAGCCCTTGAGGCTTCGCTTTTTTCACGATATTAATTCTGCCCCGAAAATCAATGAATCTACGGAAGAGGAGATCGCTCGGAAGGGTGCCAGCGCGTTTACGTCACGAAATGCGAAGTTACATGGCCATGATGGATGTCCTTGAGGGAGGACACCACGAGGACGGGCCGAAAGAGGGCGTTGTTTCCGAATTTTTTTGTCTGCCAGAATATTTCTTTGGGATTTGGAAAAAAGATGTGTTATTAAGGACACATTGAACTTATTTCGTGTAAATTTTTTTTCAAAAAAATAAAAAATTGCTTTCGTTATTGAGGAATAACGGAGCTTCTGTATAGAAAAGACCTCTGCATAAAAAAATGAAAATACAAAAGTTTTATAATCAATATAAATGTACTTCTCGTTTTACGTAGCCGTTATTTCGCAAACCAGAAATTCACAAAACGGTGGATGTTGAAAAAAGTGCAATTTTGGCGAAATTTTTACGCATATTTGGAGGCTTAAAAAATACTAAATAAAAAAAACAGCAAGGATTTGTATTTAACAATACCAATCCTTGCCAAAATACGACAAATATTTAGAAGACCGTGTTTTTTTAGTTTACCGACGATAGCTACTGCACCTACGGAAATTTCGTTTTTTTTAAAATTGAAAATCGAACAATTATAGCTAGATATGATTTTCGGCCAGGCCGAGAAAAGTCGTTTCGAGAAAATAGCAATTGAAAGTTTTAGTACACGTAAATTTTTGCTCTACCTTCTCTCACCAAATCGTCGGTTACTTGGTGAATTTTCAATATTTCAAATTAAAATTTTTTGCACACTTTCGTGAATACGTATATTATAAGAAAATACAATTAAAATCGATTTTTTTACCCGTCACATTGGTGTCCCGTCTTAAGGAGTGAGATACCTTTAGGCGAGGCATTTTTTTGTTCTGATTTTCATGACTTTTTTTTTAACGGAAAGGCTTCTTCACCATTTTTGAGATTTAGGGTATGTTTTATTACTACTTTCGGCTGTTATTTGGTATTTTTTATTCATCTTTAAAAAATGGCTCCGGTACGGCGTGGTCTTCTAAACTGCATGTTCAAAACTTGCGTGAAGCGTAGCTAAAAAACTAAACGATCGATTCTGATGAAATTTGGTATAAATCTTTCTAACCCTATTGTCTAAAACATAAACCTAATTTTTTTTAAATTGAATAATAAGCCGTATTTTTTATGGCAAAATGCAGCCATTTTTTTCAAAAATTCAATCTTTTTGTTTCAAAGCGAACCATTCGATCGATTTTCAATATTTCTCACTTTTTCTTGGTTCATATTCTGCTTATGAGTGTTAAGAAAAGATAAATTTTCCTTGGTTTTGTTTCGGATCAATCCCGCCGACGCTACCTGTTACGCCGGCTGACACATCCCCCCCAACCCGTTTAGAAAATCTCAAATTTTAACACAACATGCTTTACGCCATTCTTTATCTTGCCGTGGAAGATGTTTTTTGACATCTTCATATTTTTTGTACCGAAATTCTGTCCAAAAAATAGGCTTGATTCGATACTTTTTGCAAATCGCCGCCGTTTTCTCAATTTTGATTTTAAAAAAATTTCCATGGCAAGATAGCGGCTTCCATACTGATTAATAATCATTTACACATTTTGTTTCAGATAATATTTACGGCCACAACCGTGTACACCGTAAGAACTACTTTTTTCAGAAATTTTGGACCATTAAAAAAAATTCATAAAAATAACCGGAAAAAAAAGGTTTTGTGTTCCTCATGAGGGCTTGCAATTGTCTTTAAAAAATCTGACTGATTAGCGTATGTTAACCATAGAAAAAAAATGGCAAAAATCAGCTGTTTTTTGATCCGTTACACTGTGATGATGCCTTGAAGAAAAACTCTGCCCGTATATGAATGACCTCATGAAACACGGCTCCGAAGAAAATAAGAATTCATATCCATCAGAGGAGGGTGCCCGGGGTGAACGTGGTGGAGATGACTGTTCTCATTAGCCTCGCCGGTGTTATGCTCCGATACGTTTCTTCACCCGGAGTATATGCTGATGTGACGTCATCAACCGTCTCCCCCGCCCTCTTTCTCTGTCTCGTTCGCACTCACTCACACTGAGCTGTATTTTCTAACGCTGAAAGACGGAATGACTGGCACGTGCCTCGTGTGTTCCTGTCGTAGAGGCGTCGAAGACTGTCACGAGTCAAGGACAATGATAGCGCGCAAGCTCGCAATCGGCTCGCTTCCTAGAACATCGTGAATCTCGATGATGACAGGATTATTCGTCAAGTGGGAAATTCGTTATGTATGCGAATGCGACGTACAGTCGCGGGAGGTATAACATTGAGACTCGCCGCGTTTCACGCTCAAATCGACGAAAACACGGGCATGGACGGAATCGAGCAAGCTCCGATGGATCGGGTCAATCGGGTACTAAACCTCGAGAAAACAATTTTACACAATCCTCGTGGAGGAAACTGGGTCGAATGGATCAGACCGAGAGGGGATCCGTTTTGTATGGGAGAATCGAAAGTATAGCTCTGAAATAAAATGATGATTCTCTGACGTGTATCCTCTATTTGGAGGGTTCAGGGAAGTTTTCCAGTTAACGAATTGGTCCAACGAACTGCTCCGTAACGTCTCCCAATCAGCGATTCCAAAGGGGAATGACAGCCGTTGGGTCTTTGGAAAAGAATCGAAGCACTGGATATAAGAGTGTTACCGAATATACAGGGTGAGGCACATAAAGTGTTACAGAGCAATAGGACTCAAAGTATTGATCATACCCAAAAATGTTCTAGCCAAAGTTTCAGTGTTCGAGAAGGCCGTCATACTGGATCACCCTATTTTTTTTATCGGTGGAGGCGCTGAAGCTACGTCAAGGTCAACTCCACTTTTTTAAATGGAATGGTACATTTTTTTCAACCATTTTGTGGAGCACCTCATGCCGCATAAAAAACATTAGGGGGTCAAAGTCGTTTAAGGTCATTCAAGGTCACCTATTCGGATTTGTATCATTGATACTGACCTTGAATGACCTTGAATGACTTTGACCCCCTAATGTTTTTTATGCGGCTTGAGGTGCTCCACAAGATCTTCGAGCATCTTCTGTAGGTAGACTCAAACCAAGTTTAGTGGATTTTTTGAAAGTGATTATTCCGATATTTTTCGATTTTTCGACTATTTTCATACTTTGCGTGACTCGAATGACCTTGTGTTGTAGGTCGCCGAATTCGCCTTAAAATCGGTAATAATGTCATCGAAAAAAATACATGGTTCCATTTTAAAAAGTGGAGTTGACCTTGACGTAGCTTCAACGCCTCCACCGATAAAAAAAATAGGGTGGTCCAGTATGACGGCCTTCTCGAACACTGAAACTTTTGTCTGAAACATTTTTGGATATGATCAATAGTTTGAGTGTTATTGCTCTGTAACACTTTATGTGCCTCATCCTGTATAATGATTGCCGGAAATTAGGGAATGATTGTAATATCGTAAGGTGAGTGTTTCCTTGACAGGAATATTTAAGAGTCTTACAAGGAACATCCCTCAGGTGACAACCTTCGATTTTGTTGAAATTTGGATATGTTATAAAGCACCGAAAAGTAAGCGATAGGTATTTTTTTTATCGGCGGAAAAACGGTTTTGAGGGATGAAACGAACCCTCGAAAATAAGGGTGTTTTTCGTTTTTTCGACGATAACGTTATCGTTCTCATCTCCAATGTATAGTGCACAAAAAAATAAACGCTGTTGCAATTTGAAATTTTTTAATATCTCGTACCGTTAAAACGTTATCGACGAAAAACGAAAAACATCCCGATTTTTTAGGGTGCGTTTCAGCCCTTAAAACCGTTTTTCCGTCGATACAAAAATACGTATCGCTTACTTTTCAGTGCTTTATAACATATCTAAATTTCAACAAAATCGAAGGGTGTCACCTGAGGGATGTTCCTTGTTAGTTCTTTAGGAAATAAATTTATGAAGTATCTCGGTTAGAGTGCAGAAAATATTTTATTGATGCGTTACAACTGGGTAGAAAAAATGTTGACCTTTTTATGTTGGCTTAAATGATGTATACACATCACAAGAATGATATACAAAAGGAATTATACGCAAAAAAGTACTTTTTAAAAATTATTCGAGCTCACTTTCCAAGTGCTCCAAACCGCACGAAAGAGCCTAGACGATGAAAGTGGCAAATTGGAGTTGTTTAGTCCAGTCATATAAAAAATATACAACGACATAACTGAAGACGCAGCATAAAAATGCGTACACGCGGAATACAAATGAGAGCTCCAATTCCGTCGTGTGGACGATAGCTCCTAAATCAGTTTTGAAACTTCAAACTCGTTTTTCGCGAAACCACGTTTTTTAAATCGGGAGAACGCATAATTCGGGCAATTTTCGTTCGATTGACTTGAAAAATTTGCTGTATCTTCTTACATAAAGTCACTAAAGAAGAGCACACGGTTTTTACGATTCATCAACAATTCTTGTTTTTATAAATAAACTGAGGCCGACTTTTTAGCGGAAAAGGAAAAACTTATCCCAAATGATGCCATTTTTCGAAAAAAAAACTATATTTTTTTATAATCGTGTGTACATCTCTAGCAAAGCTAATGTGAATGACAAAAACTGTTTTGTTTTTGGTCTAGGTGCTGATCCATAAAAAGTTCTGCTTCCTCCCGCAGAGGGCTTAAAAATGCTCTTAGCGTGGCTACGACTGAGCCGACATTTTGTATTTTTTTTCATGCCATATTTTTTTCATACTTCTACACATGTAGAATAAACCTTGTAAACCTCATTTTAATTGCTTCTTTAGTATCCTCAAAAGAAATCCCAAGAAGTCTCATTTTTCGGTGAGCTACGCAGATGCAACGCCTTGGGGGACATAGCAAGTCCCGTCGGTCTTTTTCAAGTTCGGAAAGAGCTATGAAGCTCTTGTATGATCAATATTCGTCCAGAGACTTCGATTATGAAATTATATTCACTACTTATGAGCATTGTTCTTGCAAACATACTTAAGAAACTACGCTTACAATAACGAAATGAAATGAGGTGAATAGTAATTTTCCTTAGCTAAAAGTGCTCGCTTCCCCGACATGTAAACCCTCCAACGTCGTTATCCCGCCACCGAGATATGAGAGAATATCCCGGTGAGCATCAGTATTCTTATCCTCCTTTTTACCTGCCATTCTGAATGTAATTTCGCGTCGGGAGCCCCGCGAGTTATGAACTTTTCATCTTTTACGAGAATGTTTACGATCCTCTTTCTCTTTCTTCCTCTCGCGAGGTAATATTTTTCAATGAAGGATGCGCGAATGGCGACCTGCACGTAATTACCTTCTGGCCACAAAAGGCAACTCTGAATGACGCTGCTCTATCAACAGTGTTGTTTATTTTCCTTTCCGCCAATCTACACGGTGACGTAATTGAAATTCAGAAGTTTCACCCGCCAGTCCGTCGAAAAAACTGAACGAATATTTTTGGGCTACATTTCCCGATGGCCGATGCGTTACGAGGCTTACTCCCAAGCGAGGATCCCTCTGCCGTTGAATAAAGATTCGCCAGGGCGGAAACAATTTCGCGGAAGGTCGAAGGGACGCGGAAAATAGCGGTAAACAGCAGTGTCTTGAGAGGAGCTCGAGCGATGAGAGGACGGGAAATTTCGAAGTTGCGCGGTGCGCAGGACTGAAGGGAGAAACGATCTTTGGCGAGGGTGAGGGTTGGAACGTGAGCTGCAACCTTGACCGAGCTTGTTACCCTTGAACCGAGAACACCGGGAAATTCTGCCCCCAGCTCAACGACGCCGATAATGTGCGTGCGCACGAGTATGCACGCGCATGTGAGGCATGTGCCATGGGGACATGGACCAAGGGGTGCAAACCTCTCGCTCCTTGGCTATACCCTCTTCCGGGTTCTTGGAGAATCCCAGGTATTTACCTACAATACACGTGTCAAACGGATTCTATCCCCATCCACTATGGATTGTTGCCTGTGACAACGTCCTTGAGAAACGTGATAGTCATCCCCCTCTCTTCAAACAATAAGAGAGAAATGGATTTGCACTCGAACGGCTCTGGAAAAACCATCGGAGTGAAATTGATAGGAGGTTTTGCGAAGATGCGTGTCTCTGTAGACGTACATCCGTGTGGAAATTGTCGTAGGAATCCAATTGGATACTTGTCTCTACGTCCTGATTGGAACCCATTGGGTCATCGCATTGGATCCGTATGCTCAAATGTCAAGCTTGTACATGGGATTCTCATCGGGATTCCCCATTGAAATCCAATGGACGAATCCAATTCGAATCCTAAAGGATTCCCACATTATCGAACAGTATCCGATGCGATTCTCGATGGAGCCCATCGCATACTGTACGTTATTTTCCGAATAAAATGTATTGATGTACAAAATGAGTGGATGTTACAAAAGTATAAATTGCTTAAAAAATTATATCTGAAAAATCGATTTGAATCACGGAAAATCCACTGTAATTGTCGTTCGTTATGCTTATTTTTACTGCACTTTGACGAAATATCACCACAAACGTACAAGCTCATGAAGCGTACAGGTTGTGTTTCAAAACGCCGAGTTTTTTCTCGCGACTTTTTACATATTGTCGATTCGATCGTGGTAAGAATTCTTAAGAGCTTGGGCCACAATAACGGGTATAAAATCATGTGCGAATTTAACAATTTTTTTTTCGTATGAAAAAGTGATTCACTCATAAAATTAATTACACATCTATTTAGTATGAATATCAAACTGTTAGAAAAAAAATATATATATATATATTTTTCGATGTACAAAATGGCCGACTACGCGAAACTTCTCGAAACAGCTTTTTTCCTATTGGCGTAACAAATTACTTCAACAATTTTCACTAGATTCACTTTAAATTTAAAAGTTATGTTCCTAACTGCATTTCGCAGACAAGTACGTACGGAATTTCTGATTAATCGAAAACTTTTTATTTTATGAGCAGTTTATGAGCAGTTATAACGAAATTTTTCACTGGAAATTCATTTCTTAAGTTCAAATTCCTACAACTTTTGAATAAAACAATACTTTTAAAATTCCGTATGTACTTCTCTAGGTATTCTAATGTAGATTGACGAGAATTTTATTTTGTTCTAGGTCAAATATTGTGGATGCTAAATGTCACCCCGCGGCGCGCGTAAAAAGAAGATAACAAAAAAAAATATGAGTAGTCGGCCATCTTGTACATCGAAAAAAAAAAATATATATATATTTTCTAACAGCTTGATATTCATACTAAATAGATGTGTGATTAATTTTATGAGTGAATGGGGGCATCCATTAATTACGTGAGGTGATTTTGGCGATTTTTCGACCCCCCCTCTCCCCCTGGTGAGATGCCGTGAGATTTTGCTCGACCCCCTCCCCCTCCCCTAATCTCACGTCAGATTTTTCAAAATGGATACGTTCACGGAAAATAAATTGTAGTAGAAGTAACTGCGGTTGTAGTACCGTGTAAAGTAGTAGGGAGACTCTCCCTACGTGACAAAAATTACGTGATTACTAAAATTACTAAAATTACGTGATATTTGCCGAAGCCCCCCTCTCCCCCACGTGAGATTGGGTGAGATTTCGGTCGACCCCCTCCCACCCCTAAACGCCTCACGTAATTAATGGACGCCCCCAATCACTTTTTCATACAAAAAAAAATTGTTAAATTCGCACATGATTTTATACCCGTTACTGTGGCCTAAGGCCTTAAGGTATTTCTTTCGTGGCGGGCTGTATTTTGTGTGGGCATTAGGAGGGCCCATTTGAATAATTTACTATGTATCAGTGGAATTTAATAAAAATAAGTCACAATCAATTATCATACCCAACGATAAAATGGAATAAAAAATTTCGCGCAAATTTAGTAGATTCAGACATTTTTACATTTTTTCTGAAACGTCGCGCCTACGAAAATTCTTCTGCCCTGTCACATTTTTCTAAGTTTTATCATTAATATTTTCTTGAAACATTCGGTGACCCCCTCTTTTTATTGTCGTTACGGAATCATTAGAATTTGTTTCACGCGTGAGCAGTTTATATCAGGCATCTAGAATTATTTAGTGTATACATTATTAGATAGAAATGTGGGCAGGGTGTCATCTCCATAAAGCGCCGTATAAATGAGACAATTTTTAGCGTCGTAGTTTTTCGTTGAAAGTTTGGTAACTTTGCTCGAAATTTTACCAGTATTCTGGGATGTATTTTTACTTGACCATAGACAAAAATCAGTTAATTCTTAAATATTCGAGTTCGTGAAAGGAATACCTTAAGGGGTCTTGTCACTTTAGACGCAAAAAAGGCTATTTTCATGATTTTTTTGGATAGGTTTATATCATATATATTAATATAAAAGTTGTTACACTTAATAAATACAATTTCGAAATACATTTAACAAAAAAATTATTTCTTTAACCCTTCTCGGCATAGTGTGACACTGGTGTTACACCTAATTCAATTCACATTTTGACAATTCAAAAGTGTTTTTAAATTAAGTATCGTGGTTGTGAATGCGTTTCAAGGTTCCTAGGCTTTCAATAACTACTGAAACATACTTATAACATTTTTATTTTTCACCTAGCAGGTGTCATCAATAACGAAAGTGCAAAAAAAACGTGCACGTAAAGAAAAATGTATGCTTCAAAGGGTTAAGTCACTATTTACAGACGAAAATGGTACTTAAAAAAAATATCCTTAAAAAATTGTAGGTCTGCGCTGTTGATGACATCGCGGAGATGGATCATCCGAAACAAAAAAATCAAACGGTTTTAGATTCATTATGTTAATTGCTATACAGCATATCATACGATTTTTAATATATGCAAACATAACAAAATGGCGGACATTTTTTGAAAAAAAAAAAAAAAACGTTTTTTTCACCGTTTTTGGCAAAAAAAAATAGTAAATATCAAAATGCAAAGGAAATCTTGATATGCGCTATAGCTATAGTTCCAAAGAATATGTGATTAAAATTCCATAAGGATCGGTTCAGCAGTTTCGAAGATTTTATCAACAAACCGTCGAAAAACTTTGTTTCGAGAAAAACGCGTGTAAAGTTTGTTTGGGTTACATAAATACATTTAAAAAAAAATTTCACGTATTTCGAAAGTGTGTTTATTAAGGGGGAATTGTCTTTTTTTTTCGCAAAATTTACCGCTTTTTGGGAATTTTTTTGTGAAGAAAGTATACAACGGAAAACTTGTGAAACTTGGCATATAGTTTTATTGATCTGTTTACTACATACAAAAATTTTTTAAACAATTTCATCAAAAAATCCGCCGCCCACCCCCCTCGACGCGCGATGGTCCTTTTTTGATGGTGTGCACGATTTCTCAAAAACTATTCAACCGATTGCCTTCAAATTTGGACAGAATGCTCAGCTGACATCCTTTTATCGTTTGATGAAGCAAAAAAGCAATACGTTTAATAGTTTTTTATTTATAACAAAAAATCGATCAATTTTTTTCGAAAAATCGATACTTCAAGTTCAAAACGTCTCCAAATCGTCAATTTTTTTCCCCCTTCATCGAACGATAGCTATATGTGTCTAAAGTAAAATGCTTTTTGGGTTTTTGTGGCAGGATGAACGTGAAGGCTGTAATCGTGCACACCATCAAAAAAGGACCATCGCGCGTCGGGGTGGGAGGCGGATTTTTTTATGAAATTGTTTAAAAAATTTTTTGTATGTAGTAAACAGATGAATAAAACTATATGCCAAGTTTCACAAGTTTTCCGTTGTATACTTTCTTCACAAAAAAAATCCCAAAAAGCGGGAAATTTTGCGAAAAAAAATGACAATCCCCCCTTAAGTGTAACAACTTTTATATCAATATTGTAGTAAGATTTCCTTACTAAGGTTATATTTTGTAAATGTAATGCCCAATAGACTCGTACAGTATGGTAATTTTATATAAAGTCTCTTAATATCTTCGACGCGTAACAATGAAGCGCGGATATACGACTTGCAGCTCGGCCATGCGTTCTTGTTAACGGTTCCGCATGGACTAATCTCAAGAACGCCGAACCCCTTGCAGGGCCGTCATCTGGTCCTTTGTCGTCTAAGAAAGACGTCATCCAGCGGCCACGTGCCTCTCGAGTGTTTACGGTATCGTACTGCGTGAGCCCGTCTCTGATAACTGCCTTCTCGGACGAAGCCCAAAATCTTTTACTTCAATATCTATAATATAAACCTATCAAAAAAAATCATGACAATTGCCTTTTTTAGCGTCTAAAGTGAGAAGACCCCTTAAATGACGTTTATCGGGGAACAGTGCAGAATCCCAATGCGGACTCTCTCATGTGCGATGTCCCTGACAAATCCCTATAGTGTAGTGGGTGCATCTTTTTTTTTGGAAATTCAACAAATTCCGTTTGATAATTTCCAATAAAAAATTCTCATACGACGTCAACCGGGAAACAGCGCGGTATCCATTTGAATTTTAATGTAGGCTCCCTACGTGTGGCGTGCCTATCATATCGCTATATGGATGTGGTCGGTTCTGAGGACTCCCCAAAAAGTTTCCGAACAGTCAAATATAGACATCGAATTGGATCGTGTCCGTTCGTTGACCAAGAGCGAAAGAGAACAGCGGAAATACTAGAATTATCATCACTCCCTTCATTCATTTCCAATGTTCCTTCGTATGCCCTTTCGGGCTTTTACGATCCCTTTTATTCCAACCCCATTCTCGCGTCTGCTCGCCGAATAGTCGCGGTTTATTGGCTCTCCGCTCGCTCCACACTGGCTCCGTCTCTATAGCACGAATCTTCGAAAGGCACTTTGCGGGATGGATTTATCCGTGTGACGAGACGAGGGTGTGCTGAGGGACTGGCGGAGAAGCACAGATGCCAACGTGTGCCAACGACACGCCGGGTTAACGTACGCTTTCGTCCTCCAAAAGATCGACGGATCATATACATATATATGTGTACTTTGGACGCCAGAGGGCCCGAGAGAAGAAGGTACGAGGCTTGAAAGACTTGGCAAAAAATTCGGCCTTTATTCCGAAGAAAGAGGGAGGGGAAGAGACTTCCCGTAAAGTTACGCACCGCCACTCAAACGTGCATCGATCCTGTCGATTAATCATCCAAACGCTATTTTCTAAAGAAGCTTACCTGATTTCACGAAAAACATCATTATTTCACGGAAGGCAATATCGTGGATTGGGGTTACTTTGATCAAATTTGAAATTAAAATCAATATATTTCTTCGAATAATATCGCAAAAAATTGTTTTGATGGGAACATTAACTTTTTATCTTCCAAATGACAATTTAAAAAATTTAAAAATAAATGAGGAAAAAAAAACAATTAGTCGTGATCAAAGTTATAAGGGGATTGCGGATACTTTGATACCCCCCATTTTCTTAATGAGAATCGGAAGTAACCCCATGAAGGAACATTTTTCCTAAATAAAAAAAAACGGCCAACGGAGTGGAAAGTTGCAATGATTTTGATTGTTTTGAGGTTACTTTGATCGAACAAATATTACACCTTTATTTTTTTTAATCAACTTTATTGATAAACAACTGGTATTTTATATTTATTTATGAGGTGACACATCCATAAACCTCGAAACATTAAAAAACTAGCAAAAACAATACTTATGTCTACCTTGATATCTAAATCATGAAACGAGATCACATTGGTTTCATTAGGAACATGTTTCACTTAAACTAGGTCACGTACCAGATCACATTAATTGTGAGACAAAAAATATCAAATAACAATTTGATATTTTTTGTCTTACAATTAGTGCGATTTGGTACAGAATTGCAGGAATGTCGGTTAAGAAATGTTCCTACCGAACACATTAGGAACATTTCTTAACCTACAAAACCAACAATTTAAAAAATATCAAAAGACGAAAATCCCTGCAATAAAGATAATGAGTGGGGTGAAATTAATCAATAATCAAAGTCACCCCGTCGAAGTGATCAAAGACACCCCAATGAAACAACTGGCGCAAAAAAAAATGTTTTTGGGGTAATGCCATACACAGCATAATGATGTAGTTTAATAAACATCTGACAAGATAATTGTTACCAGAAACATGTCATTGCAACACTTAACTTGTTATTTTTAAGTCATTCGAGCATAAAGAATAGTTTAAAAACACTACTTACGATTTTTATATTTTTACGGTCACTTAAGGGATAACACCACTCTAGCGGCACAAAATAAGGCCTAACTTTGACAATTTATTTTAGGAGTACGAAAAAAATAATACGATTTCTTTTGAGAGGGTTTATTAAACACGTATTAAATTATTTAAAAAAATTATTGCAATTTTCATACAAAATGGCGGCGACAGAACCCATCTTGAAGAACGTTTTTTTTGAAAATAGCTTTACGCGAGGACGGTTTTTTCGTAAAGTATAAGACCTGGAACGAAAACCAAACAAAAAACTTGATCTATTTATTATTAGCTATGGGACTACGTAGGGATTTTTTTAATCAAATTTTGAAAAAATGGCGCACTTTGAAAGAAATACGTTGACAGAAAGAAGAAGAAATACTTTGAAAGAAATACGATTTTTTGCCCAAAGAATAAGCAGTGAATTGCTTATAAAAAAAAGTTTACATTTAATTAAAAAAAAAAACGGGTATGTACTCCCATAGAGAATGTAATTGTGAAGCTACTACCAAAATTTCAAATCGATCCATGCAAAGGTGTTCGAGTAATACGTCCTCCCAGTTCGAAAAAAGTGGTTTCGAGAAAAACGCGTTGGACGAGGCGCCTGAAAGAAGTCCGAGGCGCTACGGCAAAATCGATAATAGGACCTTTACAAAAAATCGCTACAGGACCAATTGCATATAGTTTTTATGACCCCAAAGTATTTTTTAAACAAAAAACAAACGATTTTTCAGAATCCTAGAGTGATGTTATCCCATAAACCCGTCCGATTGTGCCGCTTCTGAGTGATGACATAAAGAGACATCCAATCTTTCCAACCGTAAAAAAAATTTCAGTCGCGTTCCGGAACTTCGTAATTTGAATTTAAAAACAAAACAAAGTTTTTATCAAAGTAACCCCACGAATCAAAGAAACCCCAATCCACGGTATCGGGTAGACCGATTTTTCATTTCCGTCAGTCGAATCTGAATCCTGATAGCTTTGGTTTTAAATATAAATTTTACCACTGTAGGGGACGATCCACCACGTCGATTCTTCATAATCGTTGACTCACACGTATCGTGTGTCCTCGAGAGCACTTTACGCTCATATAGGCACGCATGTATGAGTGTACACGCTCGTGTGTCAAGCGGTGACAGGACAGCTCTAAATAACAGGAAATCAGACACTCTGCGATAGCCGAAGAGCTCGTTGGCTCGCTCGCCATCCGTGCTGAAGAATCTGCCGAAGCGGGGGGGTGGGGGGATAAACGTTTGTTAATTGTGACATCGAACGTATCGCGCTAATGTGTGTCTCGGAAACGACGGGGACAACATCGATTTCGCGGCCTTAACGGCCTATCCGAAGCTCACCTCATACGTTTTTTTTTATACTCCGACACACGGGCCTTACGTCGACGGGGGCTGCTGATATCACGTTCCCTTATACATCCGTTGTTTGGAAATTCTCCGGTTCGCGATACACACCCGCGTACAATGAGCCACGCACTTGTGGCTGCGGACCAAAGGGTTTTCAGTTACACGTGGCGCGCACGTGAGTCATTGTCGTTGGACACGGCGACGTTCCGTGTGGTCTTCGTTCGTTGGAAAAAGAAAGAAGGAAAAAGCTTGTAAAAAGTCTCAAAATTCTCTGATGCACACGGATTTCCGAAAATGACTAATTTCGATGACTGGCCGCGATTTTACTGTCGCGAATGGTGAACGCAAGTAAAACTTGGCTGAACGCAGCATCGCTACCCAGGCGGGTTTCCCACACTTTCCCTGTGCCCTCGTGCAAATCCAAAGTGGTCGCACATAAGGGAAAAAAAAGTATGAGGACTCTGGGAGGTTTCTCCGGAACTAAAAATAGTCGAACAACCGCGGGGAGCGAAACGGAAATAGCATAGTCAAAGGTCGAATTTCTTTTCTCTTTTCGAGTACAATGAAAGCGAAAACGAAATTTTTTCACGAAAGTTCGAGGTAATTCGTATGTACGCGTACAGGAGGTGGGTGACATAACAGAGGCGGTTGTACAATATATGAGCTCGACAAATGTCGTCCAAGCGCTGGTCATATACCTCGACAGCCGGTGGCATGTCGCCGGGAGCAAGAAAGATGAGAGACGATTACGTAGCTCGTTAAAACCTTCTTCGCTCAAGGACGACATTACACGCTCGTTCGCACGACACGATTCAGGATCATAAAATTTTAAACCGTTTTATGTAATAGCATTTATATATGTATATATATATTTATACGTATATATGTATGACCATGATATATAGAGATGTATATATAGATCTTCGTATTCATCTTGAGCGAGCAACGTCTACGGTATCGCTTGAAATTTCAATGTGAGTCTCAATTCTTTGGTCGTCGTTAATATTACGCGCGTGGTCGATAGCCTTGGTGTGTAGGATATATATATATATATATATATATATATATATATATATATATATATATATAAACATACCCACAGTCTTTACAAATCTGCAACGTCGTCCATTCATTTTGGTGAAACAACGCTGCTTTGTAAAAAGCTACTTTAAAAATATGTCCGATTGATGCTCACTTTCAATAAACTCTATTTTCCATCGCAACATCGGTTTCTAGATAGTCCGGGATATCCAAAACTAAAATATAGAAAAAAATGACGACATTGATGATTTGTCAATGGTAATTTTTTTGGATTATTTGTGCATGAGGCAGAATTTTCTTGGCTTGCAGCGTGGTGACTCTGCGATTTTAATAAACGGAGGAATTAATTTTGATTGCTAGATTAATTATTGGAGCTTACATTTGAATATTGGAGTAGCTACTTGATTGCTAGGAACTCTTCGATTTCAGCATTACAGCGAATTGATTTCAAGTACTAAATCAATCATTACAAAGTGCGTTTAATAATTGGAGTAGCATTTTAATTGCTACGGCAGCACTTGTTGGTTCGAGTGTATTAGGGCGTTTATTTATTTGTGACTTTTTTCAATTTGTATTGTATTTGAATATTAAATTATGATTGAATTAAAATAATGAATTAATGAATCGATGAAATTAAATTAAATCAAATTAATGAATCAATGAAATTAAATAAAATTCCTTATTTAATTGATATGCATTTATTTCGCATGGAAAGCAATTTATTACTTCATCGATTTATTTATTTATGTATTACTACACAAATTGTAAATAAAGTGTCGTATCCTGAGAGTGTCCAATTAAAAAAATTGTTATTGATCCCAGTCGTAAATGTTCACGTTCCTGATAGAACGATAGTTGGCAAGTTGGGTTGCGGATACGAAACGATAGATGCTGCAGGGGTACGTGTATGACGTATGCGAGCGAAGATGCGAGCGTACACGCAGGGTCGGCGGGTGTCAACGGCCTGTTCACTATTCAGTGCAAGTGCGCCGTTCTCGGATCGGGTGGCGATTCGCGCGGGGGCGTCGTGCCGAGAGAGTGCCAGGGGTCGTTGCCTCGCGAACTGCTCGAGCAAAACTTCTATTCTCTCTCTCTCTCTCTCTCTCTCTCTCTCTCTCTCTCTCTCTCTCTCTCTCTCTCCGCTCCTCTCCTCTCCTCTTCATCTGTGTTCCTCTCTTAACTTGTCTGATTGCTCTGATGCATCGGTGCTCTTCTTTGCTCGGTTCTTCATTGTACTTACTCCACGCTTCGACTTTTTTCTTCTTTTCTGCTCTTCTTCTCTCGCTCTCTCGATCCCTCTGCACACTCAACATATTTGTGTCTCACACGCAGATCGAGACGGCGGGCCTCTTGAGTGAATACCGTAAGAACTGATGCCCTCTCTCTCTCTCTCTCTCTCTCTCTCTCTCTCTCTCTCTGTAGCCTAATGCCTCTAATTATTCTTAGACACACTGAGTAGCGTATCTCGTAGATGATGTATAACTATATATAATCATGTGTTGTTTTTCCACCAAGATGCGGTTACCCAACTGCGTGCCATTCAAAATCTCTTCCCGCACGGTGTACGGGACCTGAATTCTTGCTAAGTAGTCTCGGTGACTCGAACCCGTTTTCCGAAGATCGCACAGTGCACTTTTATAATATCAATTCTCCCGAGTTTCAATATACATGGCAGATACAATCCGAGGAAAAAGTAGCCGAAATTCGAAATTCTCAAACGCATGCCCTGGATGTAACGGAAGAACCGTACATTGCATGATCTACAGTTCAACTTTCAAATCTCCAGTTAAAAGTGAATTTATTTGGAATTATTGTGTCACGTGTATTTATTAATATTTAATTTAATTAGGACGAAAATCTAATTAGTTAATACGCTGCGCGTCACAACAGCAATATCCGAGCCGTGAAATTGTTTAGAGCATTGCCATACAGTTTGGGAGAGATGTACGGAAAAGTCGAGCGACAAGATAAGCCGAATAACAGTATACTAGAATTATACTACGATTTTATAATTGAGGGAGAAATGGCTTTGAGCAAGGAAAAAATTTGCTGACTTTCATGATTTTAGCACTGAGAATTTTAGTAGTGAAAATGGGGGTCTGAGTTAGCTGGATATCATGCGAAACTAATGCTACCCCTACTACACTGCCACTGTGTTGTAGTAGAGTGGGGGGAGCTGCGACATGCTGAATGCCTGTGATCGGTTGAAAAATACCCTCTCCCCCTATCCAATTTTAATCTTATTATTTTTTAATTATATTACCTCAATGTATCAATATTTGTGTAAAATAATAAAAACCAACCCATATTGTTTACAGGCACCGGTTTTTATTACCCGTAAAGTCTGATTACATTTCCAATGCCATGGAATAGTTGAACTTTGTGTAATATCTGTAGACTCTTTTAAAGGGAAGATTTCTTCACCATTTTTGACACTTAGGGTATGTCTTATTATTACTTTTGGCTGTTACGTGGTATTTTTTTTATTGATCTTTAAAAATGGCGGACGTATGGCACCGTCTTCTAAACTACATTTTCGAAACTGGCGTTACGTATAGTTAAAAAACTAATCGATCGATTCCGATGAAATTTTGTATAAATCTTTCTAACTTATTGTGGCTACATGACCCTAAATATTTTGAAAAAAAATAAAAATAAAAAAAAATTTATTTGAAAATGTACCCATTTTTTCGGAAAATTCAATCTTTTGGTTTCGAAGCGTATCATTTCATTGATTTTCAACATTTCTCAGTTTTTTTCAGTTCATATCCTGCGTATGAGTGTTGATGAAAGAAAAATCTTCGTTGGTTTTTTTTTCAGATTAATCCCGCCGACGCTACGTGTCATGCCGTCTGATAACATCGGCCGCAACCCGTTTTTGGAAGACCATGCCATACTAACGTCCTTTCTAAATATTAATTTTTTTTGAATTAACCAAGTAACAGCCAAAAGTAATAATAAAACAAATCCCTAAATCTAAAAAATGGTGAAGAAATCTTTCCTTAAAAAAAAAACATGAAAATTAGCAATTTTTTTTCCTCACCTGAAGGTATCTCTTCCCCTAGTTATTACGAAGCATATGGTTTAAAAAAATCAAAGCGAAAAAATTCTTTCCCAAAATCTCCCTCGACAATTCTAACCTAAAATCTTTCCTGACGAACTAAGAATCCCGTCAAAAAAATGTGTCCTAAAATCTCCTTACGAGAATGAGCTCAACCGTACGTTTTGTCTGGAGTTTTGACAGTATCCAAACTGTCCTGTCATCTATGTCTATAGAAAAACGTAGTCTCGTTCTGCAGTCGAAGCTGCGAGATTTCGACGGACGTGTTTGAAACACAGTTGTAAAATCGTTCGTTTAATGAATCACGAGTGCTCGAATCGGTATGAGCCAATCATTCATCGAACTCTTTTTTTTCTCTTGCTAACATCACCTTCCTACCTGAATCACGATATTTCCACTTATTACGCCTCAATAATGTATACAGCAAGGTTTTTATTCCTCAAAAGTACAGCATATGGAGCACGTGTCGCACCGAGTTAATTACGAGAAAGTATTTGATTGATTAGGTATCGGCAGCTCGTGCTCCAATATCACAAATCCCATACGAATATTATTTGTGAATAGGTTTATAAATCTTTGCCTCTCTGTCATCCTCTCCGCGCTCTCCTCTCCGGCAAGCGTTAGATTTCGCTTCGGCCTTACTAAACATTTTTTGAATTTTCTCTGGATCGAACGTCAATCGCGCTCTCCTGTTTATCAGATAAGACAAAATCCGTAAATCTGCTCGGGAACCGTTATTGGTTGCGTTATTGGCAACAACGATGATTTATACGACATTGAACGCGGCAGCTCTGACAAAGCGCTTTAGTGACAACGGCGATGCTGCTTCGGAGGCTATCAGCGAATAATCGAACTTTTGTGTACGTACGCGATCGCACGCGTACAATTAGCCGCACGATTGATGATGAAAGTGCAATATACGAGAAGATTCGTGACCTTATTGTACCGAGATATCAATATAATCCATGGCTTTGAAGTTATCGTCGTTTCAACGCATCGACTGGAATCTTTTTCAGTAGTAGGTGTCGTAAGACTCCTTATTGGCACGGGATTACAATTGGAGCAGAACTGATTATATTCACTTCAAGCTTACGGTGTCAAAGAGCCGACCAACGTGCACAGTTTTATTAAAAGCATTCTTCTTTTTTCCGTTTTAACGGGTTTTTTATTTCTTCTGATTGTCGTTTTTCGTATTGTTGTTCGAAATATTTTTTGCATTTTGCCTTTTCCCGTTGGGCAATAGATTTTATTGTTCTTAATTTTTGAGCAGTGAAAAAAATTATTCGTGCGATTGTCGTTGCTCGTATTGTTATTCGAAATATTTTTTTCATTTTCCCTTTTCCCTTTTACTAATAGGTTTTATATTACTTCATTTTCGAGCAGGTAAAAAAATACTCGTGTGATTGTCGTTGCTCGAATTGTTATTCGAAATGTTTTTTTCCATTTTTCCTTTTCCCTTTTGATGATAGGTTTTATATTTATTCATATTTAAGCAGGTAAAAAGTGATTTGTGTGATTGTCGTTTTTCGTATTGTTATTCGGAATCGTTTTTGCATTTTTCCTTTGCCCTTTTGATAATAGGTTTTATATTTCTTCATTTTGAAGCAGATAAAAAAATCATTCCCGTGATTATCGTTGCTTTTATTGCGATTCGAAATCTTTTTTGCATTTTCCTTTTTCCCTTTTACCAATAGCTTTTACATTAATTTTTTTTCGAGAAGCTAAAAAATCTATCCATTCGCTATTTCTAGCTCCTACAGTTATACGAAATCTTTTTTGCATTCCTTCCTTTTCTTTCTAACAATAGGTTCTATATTTCTTCATTTTTGAGCCTTTTGCGTTCTTTGGAATCTTCTTTGCATTTTTAGTTTTCTTTTTAACAATCGGTTTTACATTTCTTCATTTTTCAGCAGGTCCTTAATCGAAATCTTTTCTACAGCTTTAGACATTAGATCTGCAATAAAGATCCTAGTAACCGTTCGAGTGATTTTCGCAACCAAAATCTGTCAAACAATAAATTGGGCAATTTCAACAAATGGATTCTCATTGCATTCCGCAACGATGCAAATTTCAATATCACGTACGTTCTCCGGACTTGCGTGCTTTATTTTTTAGTAAATACGGAAGAGTGGTGGGAAGTGATTGGGCAAGGACTCCACCAGGACGAACATTTCGTAATATAGAGGGCGCCCTGAAATATCTAAATTTGTTTCACTGCTGTTTGCTTTCGGGCGCGTATAAAGTGACTATCTATATACGTGTGTGGGTACGTGTGTTATATGACCAAAGACATATCTCCAAGCTTGGATATGAGCACATACAAGAGTGGTTCGGAAGTAACGAGATACAAATAGAATCTAGGGATTGCGACGATGACGATCGTTTGGTGAACCGCTTGCCATATATATATATATATATATATATATTACAGTGAATGGAGGTGACTGGCCTCGTATTAGGTCACATTTGTGCTCTCATGAGAGAGTTTCGTTCGTCTGCGTGTCCGTTTCTCATGTAGGTATATAATAGACTATCTGGCTGCGTACGTGAACATTGTGCGGATGTGTCTATCCATGTGTGTGTGTGCGCGCGCGCGCGGGCGAACATATTCTGTCCAGAATATCCAGCACGTGTAGAACAGCAGCAAATACCGATCATTTGCCACCGGTCTTTCGCGCGAGCGTTCGTCTATATACGTTTGACCTCGCCGGGCAAAAAATTCGCAGCTGGCATTCCTATAAATCGCGCCAGACGCGTCTAATGAATGATATCGGAAAAAAGTAACCCAAAAAGTCAGACAGCTCTGGCGATCTTCCATGTTAAGCAGGCTCGACCAGTAGTCGGATGGGTGACCACTTGGCCGCGCACTGGTCTGCGCCGACTAGGCAACAAGAGATTCCGAAATATTGTGTCAAAACTTTATGAAAATCCGAGCTCTCTGAGTATTTTTTTTACCTGAAGCAACTTATTTTTTACTTATTTACTTTTTACCTAAGCAACTTATGTGAAAGATTAAGGATTACTTTGACATCGTTTTAGTATAAAAATAATAACATTTTATGCATTATACATGGAATTAAATGAAAAACAAGGATGTTTTACAATGAAATTGTCACCTTTGTTAAAGAAACATTTTACATAAAAGTACCAAGTACCTAGGGTACAATTATAGGCACTTAATGAGTCTTATAATTATCATTGAGATCAAAATCAACTTGAGCAACATTACAATCAACTTTAGCAACATTATAATAAACTTGAACAACAAATTTGAGCAACAATAGGGAAAAAAGTTTTAAAAGCACACATTTAAACCGTATTTCGGCGCCCTGTCAAAGTAGCCCCAAAAACTGTCAAAGTTACAAAAATATAATTCCGCCGTCACGTACTGGCGACTAAACTTTTCCTCCCTGTCGAAAAATGTATGTTTCTCGTTTCGGAAAAAACTTAAACGTTCGGTTTACCGAGGAACATTGTATCTGTGACGAGAAGTTTTTTTCTCGTTGCGAGAGCGCGTACGTTAAGTTCGTTCAACAATTTTTCTTTTCAGTGCAGCGACACGTTAGAGGGATGAATCGAGGCCGGGCTGTCGGACAAGCCAAGCTCGCTGACAAGCTCGGGATCAAACGAAAAAAGGACGAGTTTGCATATGCAACATGACAAAGGTGTGAATACGCGACGTGGCTGCGCGAGGAGAAGAAGGGAGAAGAGAGAGAATGAGCGAGAGTTAAATGCGAGAGTTTGATACTCTTTCGCGATCCGGTACAGTAATAATGGCGGTGGATTGTTGCGGCCGTTACTATAATGCTGCCATTCCTACTACTGTGCAACTGCGGTATTGTAATGAACGCAAAGTAAAGGGGCGGGCGAATGCGGGGGGGGGGGGGGAATCTCGAGAGTACTCTCTCTCTCTCTCCCTCTCATTCTCTCTCTCCCTCTCATTCTCTCTCTCCCCTTTTGTGTGTACGTGCGTCGCATAGGGCAATGACCGACGACTCGCGGATTCTCGAGCGGGGAACTCCGAGACCGATTCACCAGTCGCGTCTATCTTTCGCGGTTACGCCGCTACAAGAAGTGCAGCTTGTATGCGTATTTACAGAATCGTACGGTACGCGTTCACGTCGTTGTACTTCAATCTCGCCTCCAATCGGTCCTAGTCACGGTTCGCACGAGCTATCGATGTATACTTCCGTCTCAACGTTTCCTCCACAATATGCAAATTTTGCATGCAAAGGGTGTCTCAACATGACCTGTCATTTGAATTTATTAAGGTCTTAGGCCACTCTAGAGGCCGAAAAAATAGGCGTTTTGGTGATTTTTTTTCAGAAAAACTACAAAATAAATCGAGATTACAAAAACGGGTGTTTATCATACATATGAGCGACTGTATACGATAATTTTTTTCAAGCGATTGATTTCAAAATGGCGGCTGTGCAGCGTTTATCTCAAAACTGCATTTTTTAAGTTGGCCGGAAACATAACTCAGACAATTTTAAACTTTTTATTTTTTTTATTTTAAGTTTTTTTTTTTATATTGCATAGTTCATTTGTTATTAACAATTATCCGACGATTTTTTAGGCAAATTTTTGGAAAGTGAAAACTTTGCCTACAAAATCGTCAGATAATTGTTAATACCAATTGAACTATGTAGTATAAAAAAAAAATCCTACGCACTTTCATAGACAATGTATTTTTCAAGATATATTCAACATTTCAAGTGAATCGGATTAAAATTGTCTGAGTTACGTTTCCGGCCAACTTAAAAAATGCAGTTTTGAGATACACGCTGCTCAGCCGCCATTTTGAAATGAATCGCTTCCAAAAAATTATTGTATACAGACCCTGATATGCATGATAAACACCCTTTTTTGTAATCTCGATTTATTTTGTAGTTTCTCTGAAAAAAAGTCCCCAAAAAGCCTATTTTTTCGGCCTTTGGAGTGGCCTAATCCCTTGATAAAACGTATTATTTATTTGAAAACTACGAATATTTTTCTCTTAATATAAGGTACAAACATTGTTTGTTGCAAACGTTCACTCTTTTGACGCAATTTTCAATAGCATTTTGGCATAATTGTGGACTAATTTCATTAATGGTGCGTCCAATTGCTTCCTTGAGCTCCGGAATGGTCTGTGGATCATTGGCATACACTTTTCCCTTCGCATTCACATCGCCGCGACGCGAGATGACACGACAATGAAACTTCGTCTGCGTTTACTTACAGTCTTTTTAATGGTGTTTCGAGAAATTACAGAGAAATTTTTGTGAAAAAAATTGAAAAGGTTATGGATCGCTTAATATGGCCGTGAATAAAAAATTTTGAAGCGGTTGACATGACTTCAACGCTCCGATTTATCTGAAACAAAAATAAAACGAATTTTCTTGATCAATAAGAATGTCATTTTGGCAGGTACCAAAGCGCGAAAAAAGATTTCAGATGGCCACTGTCTGAAAAAAGTTAATTTTTCGCTCAATCTTCTTCAGTTTTTAATATTTTTAAACAGTATAAATAATAATTTCGCAATGCCCGAGATTTTATGTCAACCAAGTTGAAAAAAGTAATTTCGAGAAAAACGCGTTGCAACTTTTGAGTACAATTTTAGACAACCGCATCTATCTAAGTGGCACATTATACTTACGTTATATCAATCGGCCATTCCTGCCTCGTAAAGTGAGCATCTTTCGACTTCGAAATGATGACTTTCTGAAGCTCTTTTTCCCCTGTGAGCAATTCTGTCTTCCTTAGAAGCTTCTGAAGTTCGTGGCTCCGACCGGTCAATATTTTTCTGGTTTCGTTTCAAATCACTATAACCATATAAATATTGGGAATGTCGAAATTTCCTTTCGAGGACACACTCTTAAGAGTCTATACTAAGAAAAAGTGCCAAAAATTGACTTTTTAGATTTCTAGACTGGAATACTCCCGTAGAACCGTCCTGCTCTTTATTTAAAAAAATGTACAATTCGTTAGAAAAAATTGGAGGCCCTTTTCACAACAGTTAGATGCGTTGATAGCCAACATTATCTAGATATAAAGGGTTCACAGTATCATTCCCCATATATTTACATATGCTAATATTATTACGAGCATATATAAATATATGGGGAATGATACTAATCGCAAAATTATATTTTTTTCAGCAACGCGGCTTTCTGCGTCACCACAGCCGACGGCCAAAAAAATTGGAGTAGCGTTCCCGACGGCTGACTCATTGATATGCTGCCCCATTTTTCTGTTTCCCATCCACGTGCGATGTGCGGATCAAAGCGAAAAAAAAAACATTTTGTACAGCCTTTTTTACAGCGAATTGTGGCAGGAGCGTCGGTACCTCGAAAAGACACGTAAAGATGGCAAAAAAAATGCAGGTTTCGTCGAAACTTTGACGGAAACGGTTCGTCAAAATTAATGGCGACAGATCGCGGGATTTCGCGATGACGCACCATAAACACGGTGGCGAGGGTGGCTCTGATAAAGATCGTTGCCGTTGATCGTCGACGAAATAAAACTATCGGTTACCCCGAGGTCGTGATCTATATACACATACATTTTACATTTTATATATGTGTGCGGGTTTCTATAGTGCAGAGCCATAGCCGGCTTACGAGACGTGCGGTCAACGACCGCCATAAAGCACAGGCGCCGTACGCTCTCGCACCCATACATACATCGATTTGAACGTCCACGAAGTGGAACGACTATATATATATAAAGGGTGTCCTGTTATGAATGGATAATCCTGAAACTGTCGATAGGTCAGATAATGTCCTACTATATTCTGAAATTTCAGTTTAGTAAAAGTCCCACGGTTTTCGAGATTTTGGGCTTTATGTTATTTTTGGAAAAAAATCATCTGTTTTTGGTTTTTTGCGTGCCATTTTAACAAATTATATGAATCGACAATGACTACGCAACTTTTTAAAGTAATTGGCACAATTTGCGTAGTACATTTTTTTTACAACGCAGGCTATCAAAGTCAGATGTTCGAATTGGTTTTTAGGAAAATTCTGCATAAGATCTTTTTTCATAAAGTTTCCGTAACATTTAAGGTTGAACAGAAGACTTTTCTAGACAAAACAAATAACCAAGAGTATTTGAAACAAAAATTGGGTCAACAAAGTTATCATGAGTAGAAATGGCATGCGAAAAACCAAAAGCAGATGATTTTTGTCCCGGAGACCGTGGGACCTTTGCTAAACTGAAATTCCAGCACATAGTAGGACATGATCTGACCTATCGACAGTTGCAGGATTATCCATTCATAACAGGACACCCTGTATATATAGATGAAGGCTTTATAAGCGAGTTCCCCCAGATCCGAAAATCGCACCCTTTTTTCCGTCGGAGACGCTCATGGCGTCCCGTGTTAAACGCCGATTGTACCAGTCATGGTCATATGAGTCACTGAAGATTGAAACGCTACGCCCCGGTCAAACGGATGGTCAATTTAAAAAAAAATGATTTTATAACGTTTTATAGAGCAACGGCCGTAGTAAGGCGGTATATGTTAGAGCACGTGTCCTCGACATATACGAAAACCATAGACGGTGAATTATTACGATCTGGAAGTTTGCGGCGTTGGAAGGCAACGAAAATTAATTCTTTTTCCTTGATTATACTTCTCTTTGACCGATTTAAGCTATGAAAATTATTCGAAGGTTTTTACATATTCTTGCTACAGATTTACGGCCACAAGTTGCAAAAAAGGCTTCGAATAATAAAAATGAAAATATAACAAGAAATATATATGGAATTTTTGTTAAACACGCTTTTATTTGTACTAAAATGTACCAAGTCATATGTGACTATAAATAAAAGCTTGGGGCGCCCAATTTTTTAAATGTTTAATAAATCTGATCAATTCAGTTTCATTAACCGTATTTAATTTGGCACAATAGTAATTAGACAAATTGATTGCGTATAAATGTGTTAATCATCATTGACACGTTTGTACGCAGTTTCAGGATTTTTTATTAAAGAAATCTAAGATTGTTTTACAGTAAATTAAATACAGTTGATATGTTAACGGATTTATATAAATTAAAGATTATATGTCTAAATTTTGAGCGCCCCAAGCTTTTATTTATAGTCCCATTTAGGTGACTTGGCAAGAAAAATTATTTTCTACTTTTTAGTACATTAAATAAAAGCTTGATTTTTGAATATTTTTTTTATATATAAATTATTTTCTACTTTTTAGTCTTTAATTGATTTTATTACTTAGTTGTTACTACTAGTTTACTAGTCTACTAATTTGTACGCTAGGATGTGGAATGCTTTTAAAAAAAATTACAAAAACTGTAATTGGGATAGAACTTACGACTAATTGCTGCATATATACTTTTCACATACAAACACAGTCAGCTACGAATTTGTTTGTATGTGTTAGTAAGAAGTTATATGGATGATTAGATATAGCTAATTTTACATGAAAACTTAAAAAAAATTATGGATTTTGTGTTGTTGTTGCAAAGTTGAATCATGCATGGTCACCTTTTAGATGCATGTTTGGAAAATTTCAGAGTTCTAAGTGGTCGGGAAGTGGATGAAATATCGATTTTCCGTTTCGCATCTCACAGAAAGTCAAGATAAATGAAAGCGTGAAAAATCGTTGCATTCCAACGATGCAAAGCTTCAACATTATGAATTACTAGCATTCGCGCGGAATCGAATTCTCATCGGAAGAGTGACATATTTTCGTTGACGCTTTTTTTCCGCGGGATAATTTGTATTACTGGTCCAATTTTTACTTTCATTGGGACCTGTCCCATTCGCGGTGTCGGATACTTCATTGGTGGCTGAATCAGCGTCTTTTGTTTGGGAAAAACGCAAATGAGCGAGTCTTGGAGCAGAAATTTATTTTATTTTTTAGTTCATTGTTTCACCGATAGTCGATCGAATAATTCGATCGATAATAATAAAGGATGTGTTCCGATCGGTAAATCGAATTGGAAGTTCTTTTTTGAGTGGCTGGAATCAAAGCAAAATCGAAGGTGCGTTCGGTCGCAAGGAATACGAAGAATTTTAAGGGGTAAGGCCACAGTAGAATTTTCAACAAATCGATTTTTTTTCTCCCTAAAACGGTGCTTTTTCATCATAAGAATAAGTTACTATTCGATTTATAGCAAGACATTTTTTTTAACCGACCTTGAGCGTATAACCCAAGCCCACCTCTGGGACGGCCATAGAGTATCTAAAACTTTAAACGGGTTTTTCTCGAAACAACTTTTTTCTAATTGGCGTGACAAATAACTTCAACAATTTTCACTCGATTTACTTCAAATTTAGAAGTTATGTTCCTAATTGCATTTCGCAGAGAAGTACGTACGGAATTTCTGATTAATCGACAACTTTTCATTTTATGAGCAGTTTTATACGAAAATTTTCACTAAAAATTCATTCAAATACCTACAACTTTTAAATAAAACAATACTTTTTAAATTTCGTACGTACTTCCCTAGGTATTCTAATGTAGATTGACGAGAATTTTTGTTTTTTGTTCTAGGTGAAAAACTGTGGATGCAAAATGTCACGCCGCGGAGCGCCTAAAAAAAGATAACAAAAGAAAATATCAGTAGTCGGCCATTTTGTACATCGGAAAAAAAAAGAATTCTAACAGCTTGATATTCATGCAAAATAGATGTGTAATTAATTTTATGAGTGAATCACTTTTTCATACGAAAAAAAATTGTTAAATTCGCACATGATTTTATACCCGTTACTGTGGCCTAACCCCTCAACGCCACCGGGAAGTTGGAAGTATTCTTTCAAATGACGTGCCGCAACTGCTCTTGGATCCTTTTTGAGGTCGCGAGAAAAGTTGGTACTGTAACGATCCCGCAGCGCGCGGACACTCGATCTTTCGCGTCCGCACCTCTCGTAGTTTTCGTTCTCTCGCACGTCCACGTGCAATGAACTCCACGTTCCCGGTTACCAACGAGATTGCCCCGAAGACGCGGAAGGGGAAAAAAAATATAACGACGAAGAGCAGGATGAACCGTTAGGGCACTACGGAACAGCGGGGCGACGCTCGGGGAGGAGCGCGTACTCAATCGAGAACTAGTCCGCGTGGATGTCGGTCTATGTGTACAGTAACCGCGTAACACGCTCCTTGCAAGCATAAAAAAATGAACATTCCAAAGTCGTCTGGGACCTGTGAACGAACTTCGCGAGTACAACGGACCCGAAATTTTTGCAAATTCCTCCTTGAATTCTCTTGAATTCTCCGACCTCAAAAAATGCAAACGAACGTTCGCTGTGGCTTCCGAGGCGCAATCTCCGTGTGGAGATTTTCTTTGTAGCCGTAAGCTCGATAAAACGCGAGAGAGAACGGAAGATTGATTGATTGATTGATGATTTATTTTATGCCTTTGTAAGAAACCTTTAGGCAAAAAGTTCAAATAATGTGAACTAATGTTGAAATAAGTAAAAATAACATGCATGTTAACTAACACAAGATAAATTCGATAACATGCTAAAATTATATACTAAAAATAATAATTAAAAATTAACATAAGCAGCGGTTTGATAAGTGCACAAATCATACGCGACCAAAAAACGAAGGCAAAAATAAAGCGCAAAACTCAACGCAAAAACAAACTCAAAATCAAACGCAAAAAAATAAAAATAAAGAATAAATATAAAAAAGGCAATCAAATACAACTACAGCTCAGAGAGAGAGAGGGGGGGGAGGAGAGAAAGGATAAAAGTGTGTCGAGACTGTTACGATCAAACGAGCGCGCAGCACCATATTATTACGAGTTCCTTTGGATTACGAGTTCAACGACCGCCGAAGCAAACGACGTTCGATTTCATCGGGATCCGGCTGGTGGCCGAGAATAAATGTCCCCGCTCGGAAGTAAACACCTCGCGACTGCAGAAGGTGCAAAAAAAGACGGGCAAATATTCTTTGCGCGTGTGAAATAATTATCGCACCATGCAGTCGAGTCGTATTTTAGCTCCGAGAAATAAAGCAATCATGAAAAATCAACGAACCTATTCTTTTTACCCGACAACGTTATTGCGCAAACTCTTTACATTTAAAAAAATAATGAAGTAGTTGTTTTTTAATTTCATTACATTCGAAGAGGTGAACTCCAGACTTCCTTCTTTTTCCACATAGCCGAAATGCAAGTTAATTCTATTCCTTTTAAAGATTTTTAAATGTTTTATTAGAAATTCGTTTTTTAATTTTATTCGTCATCGTACATTATTTCTCTTTGTTAAAGGTAATCACATTATTTCTCCTTTTTCAAAATAATTAGATTATTTTTTTTTTTTGATAATGACATTATTTCTCTTTTCATTGCCGCGGGATGCGGGAAAGTGCTTGTCGACAGTCAAATTTCTTGGGTCATCCAGCACATTTCCTATTTCGACTACTTTCCCGCGAGGGTCACTAATTAAATTCACAAGTTGTATACATAACGTAATCACCGAGTCGTGAGATGGGGCGCCGGCGTTGATGAGATAAAACGCACGCTATAATTGAAATGATATACGAGAGCTTCTTGACAAAAAAAAAGTAAGGAAAGTATGAATCAAGTCGTCAGCATCCGGGCGTTATTTATCACGTAGACGTAATGAAACACCGTATTAGATTGCTGTTTTTTTCGTTTCCATTCTTCCGATAGGAGGAAGACTGGTGGGACCGATTCAACGGGATGGACGAGGTCAACGGGATGGACGAGGTCAACGCGCTGCTGACGAGGATCCATCAGCACTGACGTCATAGCGTTTCGTTAATCGGACACGCGCTAGGTCGCTAGCGATTGTACCTTGCGTAATGTGTATACATGTACATGCATGTATGGTGTCGTTCAAAAACCCTTCTGCCATGCCTCCACCGATTGTAAAAAAAAGTCACGTATCGTGAGTTGCTCACGACATGCTAAAGTGTGCTTAATTGTATCGAAATAAATAGTTTTTCTTTAGACGGGACAGATTGATTTTTATCTTCCATTATCTTGAAGTATGCACATTCAAGAATATGAAAAAAAATGTTGAAGTGAAAATATTGAAAATTGACCAAGTTACAGACGATTTAGCGAGAGCAGATAGCGCAACGATTTACGTATACTAAAACTTTCAATTTTTCTCGAATCGACTTCTCTCGACCTGGCCGGAATCATAACTCTAGCTATGAATGTCCTATTTTTAATTTGAAAAAAAAACCAAAATTTCTGTAATTGCAGTAGGTATTGTTGTACCTAGCCTTTTTGTCTTTCAATTTAGTCTTTTGAGCCCCCCAATTCAGGTAAAAATTTCGTCAAAATCACACATTTTTGTAAAACCCGCCATATATTATTATTATAATGTATAACAATGATGTAATACATAAAATATATTGTATTATTTTACATTATTGAACGAGAACTACATTTATATATATTATAAAGCTTTTTTATTTATATTTTTCCGACCAACTAGTGTCAAGTTCTCGCGTTGGACCACACTTTTTCTACAGAGGATCTATTATACTTCAACAACCTTGTTAATTTTTAGTTTTGTTTTCTCATATAAAAAATTACACGAAATAAGTTCACTGTCTGCTCAATAAAATACCTTTTTTCCAAATCCCAAAATAAATAATCTAGTAGCCAAAAAAAATCGGAAAACGACTTTTTTCGACCTAATCACAATCCTCCCTCAATATTAACATTTTCTGCGGCCGATCCAGGCTCCGGAAATCAGGCCAGCGTTTTTTCAGCATCTTTTCAGAGACGCCCGCACCAAATTTGCTACAAAACATTATAGATAATCGTAAAATATTAGAATAAAAAATAATTTTCGTGGCATCACGACAATGCAAACTATGACACCGCAGCTCCTCTCCTCCCAGAAAAATCATTCAAGCCCTCCTGTTCAAAAATATAAGACACTTAACCTAAAAAAAACTAATATTCCATCTGTGCGTAACGAACGTTTTTTTGCGATCGTCAAAATGATCTTTAGACTACACTTTATCGCTAACGAGATTTTCTCCTGGATAAAATATTAATCCGAGAATTAAACGAAGAGACCTAAATTTATGGGTCTTTTCCACGCGTCGTAGAGCAGACAATAATCGGATGAAAAAAATAACCCGCTCGAGTCGGGGGAAGCGATAACGATACAATGTGGTGAGTAATATATATAAGCAACCAGGAGGCGGAAAAGCGATTTTAACTCTAGCCAAGACCTTGTGGTCTTGACACTGTCGTTTATTGATAGGACCTCGGTAGTCAACGCGTGACGCAGGCAGCGAATATCTATACAGGAATATACCCACATATTCCCATATAGTTATAAGAGCTGAATAAACACGGGGAGTGTGTGCTCGATAAGTGCGAACCTTGAACCGCTCCTATACCGCGCGTGATCAGCAAATCGTTCGGAAGGAGAGTGTGTGTGTGTGTGTGTGAGAGAGAGAGAGAGAGAGAGAGAGAGAGAGAGAGAGAGAGAGAGAGAGAGAGAGAGAGAGAGAGAGAGAGAGAGAGAGAGAGAGAGAGAGAGAGAGAGAGAGAGAGAGAGAGAGGAGGGAGAGAGGGAGAGAGAGAGAGAGAGAGAGAGAGAGAGAGAGAGAGAGAGAGAGAGAGAGAGAGAGAGAGAGGGAGGGAGAGAGAGAGAGAGAGAGAGAGAGAGAGAGAGAGAGAGAGAGAAGAGAGATAGGGAGAGGAAAGAATAAACACACGTGAGCCGGCGGATCGTCCAATCGCGGAAAATAGCTTTTGCGAGGCACAATCTTTCGTACGATTCGTTGGAATCATTCGAGCGATGATCAAACGAGGGTAACATCCCCTGGATATTTCACATTAAGCATTTTAAACCGATACGCGGACGATTTCGAATAAGCCCCGCAGATGCACCTCCAGCAGGCGATCCCGTGCATTATATCGACAGGGAGACGAGAGCAATCAACAGCATTGATCAAGCGAAAGGTTGCCCGTATTTTTTTTGCCAAAAACGGTGGAAAAAAACACGTTTTTTTTTGTTTCCATAAAGCCGATAAGAATTCGAACTGCCTGATCTCGACGAAAAAAAAAATAAGGAAAAGATACTTTTCTGCTTATTGCTATCTCGGATAAACATGTGTTTTTTTTTCTCGCGGGAGAGTGTCCCTCTCTCTCTCTCTCTCTGTTTTTCGCCATCTATTTCCCTATCTGCGGATCGTCACACGCTCCGACACGCGTGTCATACGCACGTGTCCAATTTTTCAGCTAGCTTGGCTAGCTGACAAAGACCTCAAAGTATATTTAACAAAAAACGAAGGAAAACAATAATATCGACGAGTATGAGAAGGCACGTCCGACACTCGAAAGACGATCAGCCGAGTCATTGGAGGTTGGGAAATGTGTGATAACGAGGAACCCTCTGAAAAATCACTCAACAATCATGTTTCTTTTTTCCTCTCCGTATCTACGACACCGAGGAAGAGTATTGCAAGATCAAGAACAGCGCCCCGTAATGGTCAGTAAAAAAAAAACCCCTTCTCGATGAGCAATTGAATCATTGGATGAAGAAAGAGAAGAAGAAAAAAATCGTTAACCTCAAAGATCGCGGCGGATCATGATCCATCCTCTCGAAATGTGCGCTCGATTATTGTCCCTCGAGTATAATTTAGATCCATCAGGCTGAATAATAATCGAGGGCATGTACGCGGGCGCGTGTGTGTGACGTGTGGATACATATATATATGCATAAGTATAGTGAATAACCGCGGGTGAATTCACTTGAGCTCTTGCGAGAGCACTCTCGGCCATTCACCCGATTGTGCGCTCTTGAACCTTCAGGGTCATCGCTTGTAAGAGTGCCTTTGGTGCGAGCGTTCAGCCCTGCCTGCTCTCTTATCATTTTAGCGAAGCAGCGCTTTATCAAATTACTTTCGTACATACACACACACAGAGGCAGAGAGACAATCATACGTACGTAGATATCTTCGTGTCAATAATATTCTTCATCACTCTTGAAGTTCAACACGCGACAATGCTGGGCCCGAGATGGAGGAAAAACGTAGAGATATACGTACCCAAAATAATTAATGAGAAAGAACGATTCGTCCGCCTTGTACATGGCCTATAATTAGACGCTTCAATTAGCACCAATCAGTCTCGCGCATTCTCAATTTATACTCATACGAGTAATGCTCCGATGTAGAAACGTTTGGGACTTTCGTGACGTCGTCAACTCCCCGAATGTTTGTTCTTTTACGTATGTGGAGCGACGACCTTCGAAATTTTCTTTCCCCGGGAGATGTTTGAGGTGCGTGAACTCGACGGAAAAAAAAGATTCTCCAGACGTGCGCCCGTTTGCTCCGTACGCGTATCGCGATGCAACAGAGTGTAACCGAACGAGCGAGGGGCGAATGACAAGACGATGACGAAAAAAAAAACGAAAATTAAGGACCCGGAATAGACGGTGCTGTTAACGGGTTATGGCTAGTTGTGACAGTCGAAAACAGATAATTTTTGGGATTTTTTTTAAGGGAGACTTTGTCCTTGGAGTGCCATATTTCAGGTGTTTACATTTTATTTTTTTTTAAGGAAACGAGTAAAGCTTTTTGAGTGCGGTTTTTTCTTGCTTTTATTCATGATATACAGAACGTTATAAAATTTTTGTTTGAAAAAAAAAAAACCAAAATGGCGGCCGTTGCAGCTCCGCGAAAACAGGTCCTCAAATCGCGAGAGGTAAACGGCTGACATCACCGCCCCCTCTTTGTTGATCTGAAACACAAATTCAAAGCATATTATCAATCTGTGACCCTTTGGTCATGGAATGACGGATGGGTTTTTCGTTTAGTACAAATTTCGGAAAATGACGGCAATTAAAAAAAAAATCGAATTTTCGCGTTTTTTTTCGCATAAAAAGATAAGTAATAAATGCAAAAATGTATCTATCGGAAAAACGATCCGTCATTCCGTGAAGACATATTTTCTGAGTATGCTCTCCAAATTTCAGGTCGATATGTTTATTACAGCGGTCAGGAGAATGTCAGCCATTTTTAAAAACGTGTTTTCGATAAAAACGCGTTTAAAGTTTTGTAATGTGTTTACACAAATGTGTTTATAATTACCGTTAATCGGCAATGCCTGGTCCATAGAGGCATCCCTCCTCTTCTTCTAGCTGCTCATGTTGAGCCGCTAACATCTCCCGCTGCATTTCAAGGACAAAGTCTCCCTCAAAGGAAATATTGATTATGAATTTCTGCAAAAATTGGGGATTGAGAAAGTACCATCTGAAGAATACTCTGTACTTTTTTAGCGTCAAAATATTGAATTATCTAATATAAAAAAAATTAATCAGACTTTAAAAATTAATCAGAAGTAAAAAATGCGGAAAATATACGTTTTCAACAATCAATCCGCCGAAGGGCGGATTGATTGAACCCAACCCGAACCCAAACAAACTTTTTGGAAAGACAGTCGACGCTGTCTTTCTTTCATATCTACAAATCTTCCTCTTTAAAAACCTCAAAGGATTTTTTTCTATATTTTGAAGAAAAATAACTATAATCTTTCTCGTGCAAGTACATATTCTTTATCACATATCCTACTTTGAACGAGTGTTTAGGCACTCAATTTTTGTTTCTCTTAAAAAATACATTTTGGGCCATAAAATAAGGATCATTGACTACAAAAAACGTCTCTAAAAAATGCATATTTACCGAAATACAACGATCTGAAAAACGTCTGGGGTCGGATCGACCCCATATGCAGTCAGCGGTTCGTGGCGGAAATGTGCAGTCGCAGGGGTTAAAAAATGGCGCGTGTTCAAAGTGAGAGCCTTGATTTTTGCGGGAAAAAATGAGTATTTTTCGTTCATCAGACCGAAAGTATAAATCGGAAAAAGAAATCCTTCGATCAAATACCACATATTTACATCTAGAAAAAGCCGAAAAAATTCAGAAATATCGATGCAGTAGTTTTTTGAGCCATTTTGCTTACCGACTTTGAAAACCTACTTTCGAGAACAAAGGCGTTTAAAGTTTCGAATGACGCCCATCGTGACATTTTCAGGAAACGGTTATAAGATGATATACTGTCGAAATATATTCGTTTTGAAAATAGGTAATCCTTCGACTTTTACAAGTAGGCATGACCCCTTAAGGGATCTTCTCACTTCCGACGCTAAAAACGGATATTTTCATGAATTTTTTTAAAGGGTTTATGATATAGATATTGATATAAAAGTTGTTACACTCAATAAATACACTTTCGAAATACATTTTTTTTAAATTTCATGTATTTATGTAACCCAAACAAACTTTAAACGCGTTTTTCTCGAAACAACGTTTTTCGACGGCTTGTTGATAAAATCTTCGAAACTACTGAACGGATCCTTATGAGATTTTAACCACATATTCTTTATAACTATAGCTATAGCGCATATTAAGGATATTTTAAAATTTTGATATTTACTCATTTTTTTGCCAAAAACGGTGAAAAAACACATTTTTTGTTGTTTTTTTTTCGGCAAAAATGTCCGCCATTTTATTTTTGCATATACAAAAAATCGTATAATATGCGCTATAGCCATTAACATACTGAATCTAAAATCGTTTGATTTTTCCGATGGACCATCCGGCACACCGGATGGTTCTTTTAGGACTTTTTTTTAACTACCATTCTCGTCTATGAATAGTGTCTTAAATGGATAATTTTTTTAAAATGTATTTCGAAAGTGTATTTATTAAGTGTAACAACTTTTATATCAATATCTATAATATAAACCTATCGAAAAAATGTATGAAAATAGCCGTTTTTAGCGTCTAAAGTGAGAAGACCCCTTAAGTCCATCGTTTCCTCATTCGAATGCTCATCAGAGTGAGCGAGAAAATGATTATCCACTCCCGCATAGCGATCTACAATGTATAGATGTATCGTCTTTCTCTCCTCCTCCTCCTGAGAGCCTTTCTCCGTTTATCTCCGGTGGCGTTGAAAAGAAACCTTATTCCACTTCTCTCTCTCTCTCTCCCTCTCTCTCACCGGTCTAATCACCGTGTGCTCCCAAACCTCGAATTTTTCGATAAAAAACGACTCAACGAGTGCACGATGAAAATCAAACGACAACATACTGCTCCTCGGAGTTCAGGATGTAATACGAAATCCTAAAACTATTCCGAGCACCGCGAGAAGAAGTTGTAAAAATAATAAAAATGTCGATAGCTGTGAGAGCGAGCGATACATCACGAGATACGTATAAGTGGCGAAGTGAGTCAGTGCAAGAATTTGCTTCGCTCGTCTCGAAGTCAGCGAGCTGGCCCATCGAGAGTCGACAGGACCTTCAGTCGCGCGTATATTCGTTGCGAACATGCCGCGAGGCAACGAGCGGGCAAGGAGGAAAAGAGAAAAGAGAGAGAGAGAGAGAGAGAGAGAGAGAGAGAGAGAGAGAGAGAGAGAGAGAGAGAGAGAGAGAGAGAGAGAGAGAGAGAGAGAGAGAGAGAGAGAGAGAGAGAGAGAGAGCGGAATATAGAGGTATAGGTATGTATAGGAACCTAACGGGATCGTGAGTAATCGCCGAAGCGATGATGACGCTCCATCTAGTCGATAGTTGCAGTCAGCGTGCATTCTTAAGACGTGTTCAACAGTGATGGACGACATTAGAGCGATGCTGTAAAGAAGTAACGGTGATTAAGAGAACTCAGTGATCATCATCAGCATAATAATCATCATTTTCCTCTCTTCCACTTAATCTCCACTCTTCTTTCTCCCTCTTCCACCGCCAGCCTGACCTTGTTCGTAATCATGACTAGCATGCTAATCGGACCAATCGTTAGGGGCCAGGGAGTGGCGCCAAAGCGCGCGCGCGCTCGCTCGCGATGATAATGCGAAGAAGCCAATCTCGCAATGTCATTTCGTTAATTATTATGGAGGCGGTCGTTGAACTCCTCCGTTCCAGTTTCGTTGCCGGGTTTACTTTTCACCAGACGATTATGCGCGATTGATCAATTTCACGATGCGCCCGCGCCCCAAGCCGATTTTTTTATCAGCTCTTATCACTGTAATCCTTCGCACACGTCGCGGTCTGTTTTTTTTCTTTCTAGTATTGTTGGTGTAATTTGGGCCCCAACCGGAGAGCCTTATCACTGTTGGGGACGTGACAAACACCAAGGACACACCATCGCTGGATTATTGAAATGTATCGATACGCTCGGTGTCGCTTGTGCGATATTCGATCGATAAGGATTTCACGAGAAAATGAAACGAACGAAAAGCCAAGGTTCCGCGTGACATATCGCAACGAAACGTTTCGTCCTGCAGGACGTGGAGGATGGAGAAGTCGTCGTTGCAATCATACCGGCAACTTAATGAGATTGGTCTTTCGTCGTTTTTTTTCCACGTAAATACTTACCAACGGAGGAGGCGGGCAACTCCCACGAGACGACGAATTTTCCGCGAATTTCCTCGTTCTCTTGGGGATCGATTAAGTTGATTGAATGGACTGTGGGACAACTGCGGGATTCATCCTCAACAGCGTCGTTTGCATCCGATGAGATTCAAAGATGTTTTTTTCCCAGATTTCAATTGTATATTTTCCCTATAAGGATTCTCAAAAGTGCTTGAATAATTTTCGTAGCTTAAGGCTGATATTTTAGTACCTTAAAATTGACATTTTAGAAAATATAGACTTTTGGTTTTCACGGGATTCTCAAAAACTGGTATTTCAAAAATATTCGTTGAAAATGGCAAGTTGGTTTATTCAAAATTGAGATGGTTATGAGTGTTTATAGGTCGGTTCTGCAAACCGGCGAAGTTCAAACGCTTTTTTCTCAAAATTACTTTTTTTCCCGGTTCGGTTAACACGATGTCTCAAAAATCACTGCACCAATCAACTTCAAATTTGACATGCTTATTGTACATATCAAAAAGCGCGGCTTGAACAAAAGAATTTTTTTTTTGTTACGTTGTTTTTTATAAACGGAAATAGAGTTTTTTTTTATAAAAAATCGATACTTTTACTTGGGACGGCGGCCATTTTTTTTTAAATCTATATTTTATGCAATCCTGTGTCCAAGCACTGGATAATTTCAGATGAACTGAATAGGTTTGATTTTTTTCATTTCGGATCATTTGTTTCCGAGCAGCAGTGGTCGCCGCGAAGGAAGTTTTTCGAACAGCGGTCTGCACAAACCATTCTATCTACCACGTTTAAGAATATTTTTCCATACAAAAATTGTGACAGATCCTTAAAACCATGTTCTTTAATGTAAAAAACAAAATTACAAAAACTTGAACACGTATGGCCCGAAAAAATTCACAAAAATTTCTCTTTTTTTCGGCCACGAACTAGGTGTAATTCGTTGAAAATAACACTTTTGATAAAAAGACTTTATATTTTGAAATGACCCGAAAATTCTTAAAATCATTATTTCGCTATTTTTATTATTATAAAAAAATCTTGTTTTGCACATTCCGATGGCAGATCTCCAATAAGGACCCTAACAAGCGTTTGAGTTGATCTCCTACTCTCTCTTTGAGAGGGAAATGGACGAATGTAAATGAAAATGAATCGGTGAGACGAAAATATGGCCGTTTGAAAAAAATGCATTTCCATTGCATTCCGCAAGGGAGCAAGCTTCAATCTCGTGTATGATACTTGACTTGTGTACTTTATTCTTCGACGAATACGAAAGAGTCGGAGAAAATCATTTCGGGAAATAGTGGTTCAGTCATTTGGCAATAGGGCGTCTAAATTTGTTCCGCTGTTAGCTTGAGCGCGCGTATAAAGTGGCTTTACATATATACAACGACGCAAGCTTCGGTATTATTTATTCTAGCCGGAACTCAAAGAATATCGACGAAATTTTTCACGATAGTGACGTGCGATCAAACCTTCACTTTGAAGTGTTTACCGTACCTAGAAATAACTGTATAAACACGTAATTGAGTAGAGATTTAAAACTAGACTTCTTTTGCGATTTATCCACTCGTATCTTGAGTCACACGTTCGCGCATGTGCTCTCTGTAACGCCAAACGCGAGTTTTTCAATTCCTCGGAGGTGTTATTTAACGACGAAGAAAAATAAGAGATAAATCGTGGAATTCATATGAGCTTCGCGTATACGCACGTACACATATGAACGAACGCACGTGTCGTCAAAAAATGTGACGCGGAATCTTTAGCGCGAAGGTCAAAATGTGTATATATATATTCGAAAGATTGCGTCATGCTTCTATTTCGTTCTTTAAGGATGTACCAGGCTACCGAACGCTCCCACGAAAGTCAACTTTGCGGCGCTTACCGACCGCGCCGTATACACCGCGAATTAAATGGTACGTTTTTCACGACACATTCTCGCAAAGCAATCGTAGATGTTAAAAATAAAAGCAATTCGTTCGATTATGCAGACTATTTGTGGCCACGTCGATAAAAAATTAGGTCAAAGGCTCAAAGTGTCGAGAGCAAACGTTTGAAAAAAAAAAAATGTTTCGCTCGAAGTTTTAATCCGGGGGGTTCGGCGATTTTTTTTTGGTTCGCTATAGTCGCAGCCGAAATAATAGTAATATTTTGTCGATCGATATCGCGATAACGCACGTGGACGATAAGAGTCTACTGGTGAATTATAAATTGCTCATACGAATACGAAATAGGTTACGATGACAGATAAAATTTATCTATCGTTCGCATTCGGTAATTTTTAGGCGCCCAACTAACCCGCGCGCGCGCGAACTTCAACGCAATTTCAAACGACATATAATTAATTTTTTTCCTCGCGTGCCGACACGTAGACACTTGTGATCGTGTATATTTTTCTTGGCTCCCAAGACCATTTTCGATTCTCCATTCAATTTAATTTTAACTCGAATTTTATTTTAACAGACGTCGCTGAATTTTTAGGAATGGAATTATTTTTTTCGGTTTCAAGCAACGCATAAATTAAATTATTCTGTATGAGACGATGGAGGAATCTCCATTTTCCAAAAACTACGATCGTAAGGAAGGACACCTGTGACGGGTCGAAAAAGGTCGTTTTCCGATTTTTTTGTCTTATAGATTATTTATTTGGGATTTGGAAAAAAGGTATGTTATTAAGCATATGTCGAACTTATTTTGGGTAAATTGTTATTTAAAAACATGAGAAATAATAGCGTTATTGAGGTACAGTAGAGCCTTTGTATAAAAAATGTGGTCCAAAGGTCAAATCGAAAACTTGACAATGGTTGGTCTGAAAGTATAAATAAAAAAGTTATACAATCTATATAGATGTAGTTGTCCTTGTACAAAGCCATTTTTTGATAGAAAAAAAATCACAAAATGGCGGGCGTTCCAAAAAAGTGTATTTTTGGCGAAATTTTTGGTCTGAAAAATATAAATAAAAAAGCTTTGCAATCTATATAAATGTGGTTCTCGTTATACGAAGCCGTTTTTCGAAAAAAAAAATCACAAAATGGCGGGTGTTCAAAAAAGTGTCTATTTGGCGAAACTTTTGGTCTAAAAAATATAAATAAAAAAGTTTTGCAATCTATATAAATGTAGTTCTCGTTGTACAAAGCCGTTTTTCGACAAAAAATTACAACATGGCGGGTGTTTAAAGAAGTGTATTTTGGCGAAATTTTTACTTATATTCGGGGGCTTAAAAAACACTAAATAAAAAAATGGCCAAATACAACAATAGTTACTGGAATGACGAAAATTTTGTATTTTCAAATTGAAAATGAGACAATTATAGCTAGAGTTACGATTCCGGCCAAGTTGAAAAAAGTCGTTTTGAGAAAAACACGATTGAAAGTTTTAGTGTAACTAAATCGTTGCGCTACCTGCTCTCCCTAAATTGTCTGTCGCCTGGTCAATTTTCGATATTATAGCTTGAACATTTTTTTCACATATTATTGGGTACGCAAACTTACAAAAATTCCAAAAAAATTGATTTTTTACGCGTCACAGTGTCGTCCCGCCTTAAACTGATGCGATCGATTTGTCCAAATCGAAGCTTTGGCCAATGCCGTGAATTTGTACAGTAACAAAAGATTTATCGAGGCAAAAGAATCAGCAAGCGTTCAGTTCCGTTCGATAGAAATCAAAATTCTCCCTTGACCCGAAAAAACTTAATTCAATTCAAACGAATCGATGCGTGGAATGAGATTTATTTTTCTATTGCTACCGCCGCGCGCTTTCACGAGACTTCTCTTCCGCGCGCATTATTTTCCATTGCATTTTCGAAACAATGACAATCAATATACGAGAATCCATATGTCTATTCAATAGGCACTGAAGTTAACGCAGACAGTTCGGGTGCCACTACGTATTGTGGTACTCGATCAACACACGCGGCTTAATCCACATACATTTACGAGCACAGTTTGAACTGATAAAAAATCGCGTTCGCATAATAAAAAAAAGGCAAGAAAAACTGTTACACATACCTATATATAGAGAGAGAGGGAGGGAGAGAGAGAGAGAGAGAGAGAGAGAGAGAGAGAGAGAGAACGAGTATAGGAAATCGATAGACCGATTATGTTGGGGCGATAAAGCGTATCGTTTTATCGTGCGGCCTTGGATATATTACATATTGATATAGATGTTTGCATTTACAAACTTTCAATCCCTGACGCATACACTTGTATACAACTGTACATTGAAAATATATAGATCGAACGACTCGAACTCGTTGGACACCGGTTGATTAGCTCGCGTAAAGCAATGAGCGACGAAACTGTCAATTTTTAGCTCACATAATACGAGTAGCTATAGGAGGGGGAAAAGTATCAAGTTGAAATCGTTGAAAATATCGATTTTTGGTTTTCGACGGATTCTTAAAATATAACATTTCAAAAATATTTTCTGCGAATTTTAAGTCGCTTCGTTCAAAATTGAGGGTGAAGGGTAGAGAGTGAATGAACCGGCGACCTTGTGTTACTCAAAATTTATCAAACACGAATCGTTTTTCTGAAAAAGTTTTTTAAGATCGGTGACGACGATATCTCAGAAGTCGGTGCACCGATCAACTTCAATTTTGACAAGCTTCTTTTACATATCAAAAAGCAGTGCTTTGACGAAGGATTTTTTTTTCGATGCATAGTTTTTTTATCATCGAAAATAGAGCGTTTTTTTCACCGAAAATCGATACTTTCATTTTGGAATGCGGCTTTTTGTCAGAAACCAATATTTTATTAGATCCTTCGTCCAAGCACTAGATCATTTCAAGCAATAACTAAATTCATTTGATTTTTTGTTTTATTTCGTATGGTCCGTTCCCGACCAGCGGTGATCACCGCGAAGAACGTTTTTTAACCCGGCCCTCTAGTTTCTCGGCTAATTTTTTACGGCTTTTTTAATAATTTTTTACGGGCAAAGCATCGAAATAATCAATCTCATTGTTTTTGCATAATCTTTATCAACATTTAAATAAGCTTTACAAATTTTTTGAAGTTAAAATATATAATAGAATAAAGGTTATAGTGGCCGACAGGAAGACATCAAGTAAAAGAGGTGCTTGACGGTGACCAAGATTGCGGCTGTTCTGCTTATCTGAAATCAAAAAACCAAACGGCATTTTAATCTTCATATTTAAGACTAGCGATTGAACTAGAGTGAATTCTAAATTACAAAAATTGACTTTCTTATACACTTTTGAAAATTACATTCTATTTTTTACTCATTTTTTCGTAAGTTTTTCGCTCGTACAAAAAAAACTATCGAAGCAATCATGATAATCCTAGTTCAATCGCTGGCTTATAACATATTAAAGATCCTGTATAAATTTGAACAAGATCGGTGCAGTAGTTTCTGAAATATCGTGGTCACCGTTTCGAAAAATGGTGTTTCGAGAAAAACGCGTTTGAAAGTTCGCGCTCCGTATACCTGCTCCGTTCCAGGGCCGTAACTTGTGAACCACTTCGAATATCGAAAAATCCTTTGGCACACATTTTCTACACATGTTGTAGATGTGATTCATGAAAAAAAAAATCGATTTTTTCGACCCGAGAAACTAGAGGACCGCCTTAATCAGCGGTCTGCACAAACCATCGTGCCTACCACATTTATAGGACTCGCAACTCGGATATCCGGATATCCGAATTATCCGGATATCCGCCAATTTTTTTAATCCGGATAATGAAGGCAACTTAATGTGGATAATACGGATAGTAAAATTCATTTACAAAATTACAATTTGAACATGGAACTAACTATAGTAAAACAATAATTTCGGCCGAATTATAGTAATGTTAATTTAAAACTTCTTTTTTCTTTTTTTTTTCAATATTTTGTGTGACGCATTCAATAGTAATTCAGAAAATCCCGCGCGACTGATAAGTTCCTTACTATTTATTATATTATGTCGTCCGAATTGCGAGATGCGTGCGCGAGATACGCGACACTAGCGTTGGTATGCCACGCCAGAGAAGAGAATGGTTAATTTTTAGATCTTAGAAGGAAGAAGCTTTGTTTTTTAATGATTGTTTTTCATTTTTTTAAATATTTTACGATCTCATTATTACAATGATGATTAGTTTAAGTTTTGGAGGAAAGAGATACCTAACTGTCTTCAAAGATTCATATTTTATTTTAATATTTTATGGTAAATAGTAGCATATTATTATCTTCGATCATTTTGTTATACTAGAAATGTTAATGCCATCCATTAGCTATAGTAAAGAGAGCAAAAATTTGGTTTAATTTTAATAAATATGAGTGAAACTACTTTTTAACGGATTTCCTTTTTTTTCAAAATTATCCGAATTATGCGAAAAATCCGGATGTCCGGATATCATTACTATCCATATTATCCCGATACGAAAAATTAACGGATAATGCCCGTTATAAAAAAAAAAACAAGCCCTACTCATTGCAAAAATGTTCATTACAAAAGCTGTAAAAGATCCTCAAAAGCATACTCTTTAATGTAAAAAGAAATATTCAAAAACCTGCACAAGTTTTTCCGCAAAAAAATCACGAACATTCGTGTCGTCAACTTCGTATTTTGGAATGACCCGAAAATCTTTAAATTTCTCATTTTGCTATTTTTATTGTCATGAAAAATTATTTTTTGCACATTCCGATTGCAGATTTGCATTAAGGATCCCAAGAAATGTTTGAGTCGATCTTCTACCCGCTCTGTGGGAGGGAAATGCACGAAAGCCTTCAATAATTGGATCGCTGAGGGTCGGCGACGTTCAATCAATTCCAATTGGATAGTTTAAATTGATTTGGCGCTAATGGACGACACCCGGAAGTAGCCTCGTTGCGCAACGAGGTTGCGATGAATAAACACGTTGACGGCGGATTAAATTTACGATTCGCAGAGGCTCGCAATCCCGATCTCAATGAGCATATATAAGAAGGAAGATTGAGCGTGTTTCGTGCGACGTGTCGTTTTTTTTTGTATCGAAGGACGAGAACGAACGTGTATCGGGCAGAACCGACCGGATAGGAGGTTAAACGTTTTTTTTTTATCGCTAACCTTCGGATATTATACGTATGTAGGCCAACGCGAGAGACACATGTGTGGTCTCGATTCGTTACGTCAGAACCATATCGCCATTTGAATAAATTCATAGATTCGATTTTGAGATTTCTCGGCAATTAATTGAGATCCGGCATAATGATATCATCTAGATTGTATTTCGAGGGAACATTTTTAGAGGAAGAGTCATAAAGTTACGCATCAGCGTTAATTTTTTGCACATGCCGAAAGTTCGCGAAAAAGCTTCACCTATTTTTGTGTCAACTTTGCACCAACGGAGGGGCAGACGAAATTTTCAGAAATCATAGATAACATATCGGCATCGTATTCCAATTCTATCAGTTTAAGACGAAACACCACTGTGACGGGGGAAAGATCGATTTCTTTTGCCTTTTCTCAAAGTGTACATATTCAAGAATATGTGAAAAAATGTTGAAGATAAAATATTGAAAATTGACCAAGTTACAGACGATTTAGTGAGAGCAGGTAGCGCAACGATTTTCTTATACCTACTAAAAAATTCTATCGCGTTTTTCTCGAAATGACTTTTCTCAACCTGGCCGGAATCAAAACTCTAGCAATAATTTCTCGATTTTCATTTTTTTTAAACCAAAATTTCCGTAGTTGCAATAGCTATCAAGTAGACATTTTTTTTCAATTTTGTATTTTTTTAGCCCTCGCATGGAAGTAAAAAATTCGCGAAAGTAACACTTTTTTTAACACCCGCTATTTTAAAAAAATATTTAAAATAAAATAAACTATTTTAAAAGAAAATATTAGTAGTCGGCCATTTTGTACATCGGAAAAAAAATATATACATTTTCTAACAGCTTGATATTCATAATGAATAGATGTGTAATTAATTTTATGAGTAAATCACTTTATCATACGAAAAAAATTGTTAAATTCGCACAAGATTTTATACCCGTTACTATGGCCTAACCCCTTAAGGCCATGTGACACACCGACCAAGCAGCCACGAGTGCGAGAGAGATAGCTGATTTACATATTCTCAGTGTTCGCCTAAATGGTTGATTTTTTGGAAAAAAGAAAATAAACACCTTCCGCGCTGTTGAACGACGAATAACGTCTTTTTATTCGTTTGACCGAAATGTGATTCGTCTGAGAGAGAACTGGTCAGTAGGATTTTTACCGATCGGACGTGTGAGCCACGTCCTTAATGTCAGCCGGAAAAAGGAAGACACTAGAACTTTATAATATTAACCCTCGGTACCTACCCATAGGTACCCCAAATCCCACTTACAAGCAAACGTTGCGAGGTCGATGTCTCCGATTTCGATGAAATTTGGCATGCTTGTAGAATGGGTAAAAATAGGCGACACGTATTTTTTTATATCGGCGGAACCGGATTTTTAACGGTTGAAAAGCACCCTCGAAAATTGGGGTGCCCAAACAAACCCAAACAAAAAAATAAACATTGTTGCAATTTCAAGTTTTTTCATATCTCGTATCGTTAAAACGTTATCGACGAAAAACTAAAAACACCCCAATTTTCGAGGGTGCTTTTCAACCCTTAAAAATCGGGTTCCGCCGATATAAAAAAATACGTGTCGCCTATTTTTACCCATTCTACAAGCATGCCAAATTTCATCGAACTCGGAGACATCGACCTCGCAACGTTTCCTTGTTAATTAGTTAGAAATGCTAAAATCATTTTTCTTGCTTTGTTCAATCGCATTTTTCACAGTGAAAAATTCATATTAGGTTTTTCTCCTATACCCTATTCCATTATTCAGACTTCCAGCATTCGAATGAAAAAAAAACTCTCTACGACAAACAGTTCGTTAGCAGCGTTGATTTGAAGTGCTGGGTGCGCGTAACCCTTGTGTAGGTTCTTTGTTTCGTACAGATAGTGTAGGGTCCTAGGGTTAATAATAATAATAATTATATATATATATATATATATATATATGCATGTATGTATGTATCGCTCACCGACGTACGCTGGCTCATCGGGCGCACCTGATTGGCCCCCCTCTAAAAATTAATAATAATTCAGGAGTCGATCTGAGACCCATACATGCTTATATCAAACGCCTCAGAATTTCACCCCCAACCCCCCATTTCAGGGACTACCATCGGTCCTGGGACACCCTGTATATATATCGTTGTATATAAGTACGGCCTTTTTAAAAGTTGCAGCAGTTTGTAGTACCTTTAATCACATACTTGAAGACGAGTTTTTTCGTTTCGTCTATCATTCAACGACAAATTTTTCGTATTTGGAAAATAATTTTTCTTTTCTGTCTTCACGTGTACACGATGCGGTGGAGCAGCCTTAGAATTCTCTACGAGCACTGACCTCAAGTCTGAGTATCGTCCGCGATCCTTCCGTTACCTTGGCTGACCGGGGATATTCGGTAAAAAATGTGAGGCAGTCTAGCTATCAGACTTCCCATGCTAAAAGGATTCTCCCTTCCTTTTATTCTCGCTCTCGCTGTCGGCCTCAGCCAAACTTGCTCCTCTCTACGTGCTGTCACCTTGCTAAAGATTCGAGTTGCGAGGTCCCTCCCGACATCGAACCGAGAGAAAGAAAGACAGAGAGACAGAGAGAGAGGGTTCGCGCAACCCTGAACGCGATATTCCATTCCGGCTCACCTCAACATTTTATACGGTAGAGGTGTTCTAAACGACTGAGAGGGCACATATACATATATGTATATTGAGCGAGAAAAGAGCGACTCGAAAGAGATTTGACCTCGACGCTTCCGTCCATCCAACGTGAGTTTACCTAGAGAGAAAGAGAGAGACGGTGAAAGGGGACGAGAAGAAGAGAGAGGGAGAGACGGAGGATTTTAGTGGCCCAAGGCAGGAGCAAGGAACGCGACATTATTATTCCCGCTCACCTTAAAATTTAACGGAGTCTACGATATCTCTGGCCATGCTAGCGTACACGAAATAATGTGCATATAAAAATAATTATCATACGTTTGTCGAGGTCGAGGTCGCCTTACATCACCGAGACGTTCGTCCGAGTGTCAGAATTGAGAAGGGTCGACCGCTTCACCCGTAAATGTTAAAGGAAACTGTTCGTTTCTTTCGACACTGGCAGATTCGATAAAAGCTCAATTTTTAAGTTTCTACAAATTTCTCTACATCGTTTTCGAGAGAAAAAAAAATTTAACCCGGGCAACTTAGCACAGTCGCGCATCGGGGTGGTGAATTTTGCGACAGCTAATATTGCAGGCTTATCAACGAGTATGCAATGTAGGGCCTAAAAAACAGGTCGATTTTCAATATTTTTGTTGTCATGAGAGTTTTGGCATGACGTGGTCGGTATTTTACACACAATTGATGCACGGCATTGCCAAGTTTGAGTTTTTTTTTAATTAAAAAATATTGGTAAATAATGAAGGTATTGTTATCTAAACAAAATGCTGCCGATGCTGCATGGTCAGACGGTGTAGGCGTGTTTGGCCACTAAGATTATCTGATATGAAATATGAAAAAGTGCAATTTTAGTATAATAATGAAACTTTCGTATGACCGGATACTTGGTTGAAATTGTGAAAGTTACGAAAAATCGCAAGATGTAGAAGAAAATCTTCTACATTTCTACGATTTTAAGAAAAAAAAAAACAATTTAAGGAGCTATGCCAGTGTGACACTTTCAAAAAATAATTTTTTTTTGCCTTTTTCGACAGATTATACTTTCAAGAATATCATTATCATTCATGTAATTTATATAAATATCATTTTATCTTACAAAAATCGATGGTTAAATGTTTAAACGCGGTTTTCTCGAAATGAGATTTTGAAAATTTGCTCACATCGCTCAAAGAGCGCTTATCCGATTGACTTGAAATTTGAACCGAGTACTCTTGGATATATTTACTCTACAATGACGTAGGAGATTTTTGATTGGATGAAAATTGACGATTTGGCATTGAAGAAAATGACCATTTTATAGGCAAGAAAACAGACTTTTCTTTCATAACTCCGCCATTTTGTTAGATTTTGATGTTTTTCGAAAATGCTACGTCATTGTACAGGAAATATCTTCCAGTTTAACGACTTATTTTTCTTTTTCGGTGTCAGATACTCAATCAGCCGGAATTATGTCAGCAGTGGAGGAACTTTTCTTTTGGTGCCTCCGAAGGCAGCGCATAAGTCGCTTGGATCTCAATATTTTTCTATGTAAAAATTATGTAATATAGGTCAAATATAGCCGAATATATTCTTAATTTTCCGAAACATTTAATTGAGTAGTTTTCTTCCAAAAAATTCCCGAAAATCACCCAAATTTTCAGCGTTCACACTGGTATAGCCCCTTAATAATATGTTATTAACAAATGGATGAAAATATTTAAAAAATCATCCGATCATACGATATAAAATGTCTCAAACAATGCTCCGTCCGAATATAAAGTAGGAGGCACAGATGTTCAAATGCGACTTACATCGTTTCATAAAACATAGTTTCGAGAAAAACCCAAAAGACAAATGGTAAGCTGCATCAGAATGGTTCGCCGTAGCGCAGTGATCGATCTGACCCTTCACAAAAATCGTCACAACTCGGTCAATTTTCGGAATTTTTCATCAAATCTTCGTTGCAAATTGACGTCAAGACTCTACGCTATAAAACTATATAATAAAAGAATTTCAATTCCAATCTTGCGCAGCCCCCTAAATTTTTTCATCCAAACCGATACTTCAAATCTTACGGAATCTTCAAAAATGGAATTTTGTTGCATGTTTCTGCATATTCGATACAGGGATTGTTGCTTGTACGACTCCAATCCAGAGCGAATTACCAGTCGAAGCAAATTTCATAAAATGCCCCCCCCCCCCCCCCCCCTCCCGACTTTACGCTGGGACATCAAATCGATGACGATCACACGGGCACGTGGCGATACAATAAATCTCGGGATTGTATTTCGTCCAACGCTATAAAACTGCTCCGACATAGTATCACCATACCTCCACGCTGAATTAAGAAAGAGTCGTTGCTTTTCAATAGAATCGGCAGCTCTTCCGGCGGTAGTTACCACGAAAAAAATAGGCACAAATTCACAATAGTTCCTGAAGGTTAAAAGAACGAAACCTATTTAAATATCGTCTACTTGTAAGAGCGATGTTTTTTTTCGGAAGATTTCCGTCGAAAACAACGAGTCATTGATCCACCTCTGTGCTATATATGTAGTATGACGACGCGTGGCCGAAGTTTAAGGCCACGTTATTTTTACGACTTGGTATTTATTTCAGCATATACACTATATATATATATATATATATATATATATATATATATATATATATATATATATATATATATATATATATATATATATATATAATGATTACACAATAAATACATATACATAAGACACAATGGCCTTCCAAATGGACATAATATGAATATGCTCTATCTACATTTTATATACATTTATCTCAAGGTGATTTACAGGGCTGCCGCCGAATTTAAATTTTTGAAAATATCTGAAAATTTCTCATAAAAAACTAGTATCACAGCACGATGTATTATATTTTCTAATAAACAGTTAATATCACAGCCCAATATATTGAAATTTTCAATAAATGACTAATAACACAGCACAATGTATTAAAATATCTTCGCATTCTTTCCATTTTACGACGCATTCTCAAAATATAGCATTTCACAAATATTCTCTGAAAATGTACAGTCGATTCGTTCAACATTGAAGGAGTTATGGGATAATACATAAATCCCTCAAGATTGAGGGGGATACGTATAGTTAGGTTCAGCAAATCGACAAACTTTAAATGCGTGTTTCGCAAAATTACTTTTTCAAAATCGGTCAACACGATATCTAAAAAATCACTGGACCGATCGACTTCAAATTTCACAAGTTTCTATTACATGTCAAATAGCAGTGATCAAACGAGAGAATTTTTTTTGTCGATGCACAGTTTTTTTTATCAACAAAAATAGATCGTTTTTTTCACAAAAAATCGACACTTTCACTTTGGACTGAAGCCATTTTTTCAAAAATCAATATTTTATTATAATCCGTCACAGCATAATGAATGAAAATTTCTTCGCATTTTTTTGATTTTACGACGCATTCTCAAAATGTAACATTTCAAAAACATTCTCCGAAAATTTACAGTCGATTCGTTCAAAATTGAGGGAGTTATGAGCGTTTCTTTTCGGTAGCGGTAGGTTCCTCGAAACAACAAATTTTAAACGCGTGTTTCTCGAAATGACCTTTCCAAAATCGATCACCATGATATCTTAAAATTCACTGGACCGATCAACTTCAAGTTTTACAAGCCTCTGTTACATATCAAATATCAATGCTCGAACGGAGGAATTTTTTTTCTATTCATAGTTTTTTTTTTCAACAAACATAGATCGTTTTTTAACAAAAAATCGATGCATCCACTTTTGCCGGCGGCGATTTTTCCAAAAATAAATATTTTATTACATCCATCGTTACATATATTTACATTTATAATTACAAATATTTTTCAATGCAAAAATTGTAAAAGATCCTTGAAACCATACTCTTCAACGAAAAAAAAATACATGTAAAAGACAGCACACGTTTCGCAAAAAAAAAAATCACGAAAATTCCTCTGTTTTCCGTCCACGAGTGTAACCCGTCAAAGGCATTCGGATTTGCATAATGTTGAGTATGGGGGCAATTGATTATGCACACTCGAAGGTAAAATGTAATACCATAGCGTCTCAGGGCGAAATTATTCGTAAGAATGTTTCAAGTCCCTTATCGAGTTCACACCGTAGCATTCGGTAGTACCATAGCCGCCAGGTAAATGTGTCCTCAATTGGCCACCTGTATGCAAATACGGTGGCCGAACGGTTGCGAACGTCGAGCTCATCAGCCCAGATCGGCTTTTCGAACCTTGAACAAAATTCGACAGCTCGGGCCGACGCTATCTACCGGTTACGTAACAAATAGTTTAAAGGCGAATCACTCGAGAAGAAGAAGCAAAGAAGAGATATCAAGGCACGATTGAGACTGATGGATGTGACTGTAAGCTGGAAGAATGCCGAAGCCTTGGAATCATTGTTCCCGCGAATGCTGTACACGCGTGAATTCGATCACGTAGTCCGGAATTGTATCAAAGACGCGAAATACACGTGAACAAGCCTTCAATGATTATCCACCATTTTCGAGCAGACGCGATCGTTAGTCATATCGAATTACCATAAAATGACAAAGAAAAAATCAATAAAAAATCAGTACCGTAAAATGGGGTTACTTTGAACAGGTTTTGGAAGTTTTTTGTAGGTGACTTTTTTTTCAACATCCTAAACCTCAACTTTTTTTGCTCCAATATAACAATGTGTCCTCTGGCTATCAAATGTATAAGAAAGTTTTCGGGGGTTAGGCCCCTCTAGAATTTTCGGAAAATCGATTTTTTTTAATGGCCCCCTAGGACCTCAAAAATGATGTCCCAAAAGATTATGGCCGGGAAAAATCTCTAAGTACTCGGTTTTCAAATTTTAGTACAAGGCCGCCTGGTCCGCAGCGAGACTACTCAAAACTTCAAACGCGTTTATCTCAAAACTGCATTTTTTAAGTTGGCCGGAAACATAACTCAGACAATTTTCAACCGATTCACTTGAAATGTTGAAGATATCTTGAAAAATACATTGTCTATGGAAGTACGTAGGATTTTTTTTTATATTCCATACTTAATTAGTTATTAACAATTATCTGACGATTTTTTAGGCAAATGTTTCACTTAGAAGTGCGCCATTTGGCCAATAATCAATATATCGAAAAAATCCTACGTACTTCTATAGCAGTTATTATATATAATCGAAAAAAAATCATTGCCTCGTTATAATTCAAAAACTACAAGAGCTGTTTGTCCGGCGGTGGCCCCTGGAAAACGGAGACGTCATCGCAAAAACGCTGCACAGCCGCTATTTTGAAATTAATCGCTTCCAAAAAATTATTGTAAACAGTCACTGGTATGTATGATAAACACCCTTTTTCCAATCTCGATTTATTTTGTACTTTTTCTGAAAAAAATCCCCAAAAAGCCTATTTTTCGGCCTCTAGAGTGGCCTAAGCCCTCCAGTGTCAAAATAACCTCGAAAGTGGGGTTTCTTTGACAAGTCATCGAAATTCAACTGATGTCAAAGTTTAAGGGTTACTTTGACATCATTCTGCTAAATGCTATACATTTTATGCAATATACCCAGAATTAAATTAAAAACAACAATTTCTTACAATTAAATTGTCATCATTGATAAGGAAACATTTTACGTAAAAATATCAAGTACCTAGGATACTATTATAGGCACTCAAAAAGTCTTAGATTTATCATTGAGATCAAAATCAACTTGAGCCATTACAATCAACTTTAGCGACATTATCATAAACTTGAACAACACATTTGTGCAACAACGGAAACAAAGCTGAAAGAGAATTAGTCTACGTAACCCCAAAAACTCTCAAAGTTATCTTTAATGTCAATTTAACCCCGTTTTACGGTAATCGTTTACGAAGCGAGAAAAGTTAGTCGTGCGAGCGAGTTTACCATTTTTGTTGTCGGACAGCTGTGATTGACTCAGTTCGGTGCAACGTTGCCAACTTCGCGCCATTCTCGAATGTCATTGATACGATGTTATGAATGTGCGCAGAGGACGCGTCCCGAGAACACAATAAAACATATTATTATTATTTTTATTATCATCGCCTTACGTATGCACATAAATACCACACACACACGCACATACATACATGTGTATGTGTATATATATATATATATATATATATATTTGTGTGACTTGCCGGGAAAAAGTGCGTCCATAGGCTGCGAAGGTCACGGTGGCCTTGAAAAAATGCGGCACTGTGTATCACGAACCGAACACGGTGTAAACAGGCGCGTCTGGTCTGGAGCTCGTCTTTCTTTCTTCTTCCCGCCACTTCTTTCTTTCGTGCATGGCTCACTCTATGTGTGTGTGTGTGTGCGTGTGTGTGTATTTATCTAATATATATATATATATATATATATATATATATATATATATATATATATATATATCCTCCAGTCCTGTTGTCGTCATCTTCATCGTCGTCGACGACGTGCTCGGTCCAGTGAACGATGCACCGGTCGCTCTTTCGTGCCCAGACGACCGCTGGACGACCGCCACGTATTATCTTGCCAATGAAGATTCCCCGTGCCCCTTTTGCCCCCGCGCCGCGCCAGCCGGCACCCTCCCCCGCCGCGGCAAACGTTCCGAGAATCCACGACCTGGGTTAATTTACCATTCGTCGAACATATCGCGCTTGCACGTCGCGTATGAATTTTGGCTGCGCCCGATGCAGATAAACAATGCGATATGATCAAATTTGATGTACCGAAGCGTTCACCGACACACGCCTGCTCTCCCGCCTTCCGCTATCTCGCTGGATATTTCTGTTTGAACGGCAGACGAGGGAAGGGGGGGGGGGGGGTTATATTCGATTAAATCCTTGCGCAAACACCGAGTATGCGTGTGTCTGCAACCCTTTGTCAACTCTTCGCACGTGTCTGTGCGGCCGTCCAATATCAATGAAAATACACACGCGTGAGGACGTTCGTGAAAACGCGTCGCTTACGGCTTTGCTCGTTTGTTTGGGCGTGCATACTTACGTATGTGCATAGCCGTGTGTGCAATGCACGTGTGGGTGAGTACGGAGGAGTAGAGCGGTCAAAAGTGTTGCGCCCGAAATGGAACGGTGCTTCGTCGCGACACGTATCCAACGTACACACGCGATATCCTCAAGGTCGCGCTCTCGTGACTCATCGTCGAGGAAAAAAAAAACGAGAGAGAAGAAAAAGAAAACATTCCTTTCTGCGTTTCAGGCTGCCAGATGATGCGCGCGAGGGGAACGATCGACTCGCGATCTTGTTTTTCTTTTGCTTTTGTTTTTTTTTTGTTTGTGATCCTATGATACGATGAACGCGCACAATGTGCGAATGCGTACAGCGCTATTTGTCACCGTTTGGATTGTTAACGGGTCATCCCATGGGACGGCTATTTTTGTCGATTTTTTTGAGGGGTTTTTTTATGAACCGTTTAAACACTATCTTCGAATTTTTTCCACATTTGTCAACACTTTTAGAGTGCGTCGGAATTTCGTCAAAAAAAAAATAACGCGTTGAATCGACTTTACACCGTTCGAGAGACACTCATGGGTAAAACAAGTTGGTTGATGGCTGCCATGATTCCGGAGATTTTGCTCATATGAAATCAAAAAATCAAACGGCATTGCATTTTTAGACTTGAGGATATCACCGGAACTGGAGTGAAGTAAAGATATTAAAAATTCGTGTCGGTTCGTGCGGCCGCTAGGACCTACGAAATACCTAGGAAGACTTTAGAAAGACGATATAAATACAATGACAAAAATGTTGCGGAGAAAATTATTATGAAACTCGCCTCATCGACGACTGGCTTCAAAGCATAGTATGCCAACTTTGGGTGCACAAAAATTATACTGATTTCGATTATGTGCGTTCTAGAAGCGGCAGAATAAAAAAATTAAGAATCAAAATATAAAATCAAAGAGAAAACCGAGAGCATAATGCTGGAGCCGTCTCATCTGTACTCCTATGGCCCTCACACCCGGATACTCCGAGAGAGATAACCAAGCGCGATTTAAAAACAAATAATTTTAATGATCTGATAGAAGTCTGCTTTGATTTCGTAAATTATCTTAAACTTAAATGTTCAAAGTTTCATTACCAATTAAGTTAAGTTGAGCAACGTTTGTACCTTTGTTTTTACGGATCCTTGAAAAAAACTGTGGCCAACTGTGGATACCCTAATATCTTCGTAAAATAACACATGAAATGAAAATCATTCTAACACAATTTGGCAATTATCCAGTGATCGAAAGTTTTGATCATTTTATAGAATCAGTGAAGACGATCGATTTAAAATTTGGAGGGTGCATTTAGATGTGACTAAGAATTTACTGTATAAATTTGAATCAAATGGTAAAATATCGTAAATTGTCCCGAAGCTCCTTAACGGGAGATATACACCTAGATGGTCGAGGTCGAGGATTTAGAAGCTATGAACATTCCGTCGACCGTAGAAGACCTACACTATGTGCCTGGTATCGATGATTCCATGGAAGTTGACAAATTTCATGATTTATTCATTCCCAAATTTTCAAACGCGTTTTTCTCAAAACCACGTTTTTCAAATCGGTACCCAAAATTTCTCGAAAACCAATGAACCAATTGCCTTGAGGTTTTTTGTGGTTATTCTATACACCGTTATCTAGTACTTGTCATAGGATTTTTTTTCGTTACTTAGTTTTTGTTTTATAGGCACAATAATAACTAATTTTTGGCCCAAAAATCACTATTTATGTTCAAACGTCCGCCATTTTGTCTTAAATCGATATTTTCAAAATCGGCTATCACAAGTACTAGATTATAGTATCTAATTGAATAATCTTTTTGGTTTTTGTTTTCAGATGATTTTTGAAGAAACGCCAGTGGGTACCGTATACGCAGATTTTTTAACGACGCTCCAAGGATCATACAATGTCCTTGCATATTTTGATATTTTTAAATAAAGAAAATTAAACATATTTTCGAATGTATATACTTTTAGATAATTAAAAAAACCAATCCGAAATTTCAAATAGTTTTCCTTGAAAAAATTCACAAAAATGACCTTTTTCGTCATTTTTGACCATTTCGTCGTCGTGAATGACGTGATCGCCAATCTCGCGGAAGTTTCCCGAATCGCAATATGGTGCGGCGTAAACAAGTCCGCGCCCTGTCACCCGAAAGTGCATAAAAATGCGCTTACGATAAGGAGCCCCACGAGTCATTCGCATGTGACGCGAAATTTCCGATCGACATTTCGCAAAAAAAAAAGACGGGGAATCCCGCGTCGCCAGGACGAATATAAAATTTTTCGTATGCAGGATCTAGCATCGGAGTTGACGCGGATAGACGTCGACTTTGAGTGCCTCGGCACCGGTCGTTTTCTCCTCGAGCCTTCGAGCGAGAAGCCGTGGAAGAAAATTCTCCACAGAGTCGAAAAAAATCGCAGGTTTTAGCATTTTCGTTTACGCGCGTGAGATGATTTACGAACGAGGCAAGGAAGAGAGAAACTCCGTCACGAGGTGGGTCAAAAATTCGTGAAAGTTACTAGGTGGTGGATTTCGCGAAATATCGCTCGAGTTCAAGTGACAAAGCAGAAGAGAGAAGGGCACAGCGGGATAGAGAGATTCTCTTTGGGATGGAATATCGACTTTTCCAGGAGCTTTTCTTCTTCCCGGGGATTTCGTCAACCGTGATATATACACGTTTGGTGAGGAAGCTCCGAGAAAAAGCGGGTTATCTGCTGGAACGGTGAAGCAAAAGGTGGAGTGAGAGCGAGATGGTAAAAAGTGGTAAGTCGACTTGATCTCAGAGAGGGTGCGAAAGGGACGATATCGCCCGTGCGAACCCATTGTCAGGGTTCGCACCTTTGCGCACAAGACAAATGAGCCTAAAATTGAACACAACCACCGAAAAAAATCAAATATTGGGTCATTGAGTATGAAATGCCCGATTTCCAGCTTCTTAAGGCGTTAGGCCACGGTAATGGCTATAAAATCATGTGCGAATTTAACAATTTTTTTCGTGAGAAAAAGTTATTCACTCATAAAATTAATTATACATCTATTTAGTATGAACATCAAGCTGTTAGAAAAAAAAAATATATATATATATATATATATATATATATTTTTCGATTTACAAAATGGCCGACTACTAATATTTTCTTTTGTTATCTTTTTTTTAGGTGCTCCGCGGCGTGACATTTAGCATCCACAATTTGTTACCTAGAACAAAAAACAAAAGTCCTCGTCATTCTACATTAGAATACCTATTGAAGTACGTACGGAATTTAAAAAATATTGTTATATTCAAAAGTTGTAGGTATTTGAACTTAAGAACTTAATTTTCAGTGAAAAATTTCGTTATAACTGCTCATAAAGTGCTCATAAAATAAAAAGTTTTCGATTAATCAGAAATTCCGTACGTACTTCTCTGCGAAATGCAATTAGGAACATAACTTTTAAATTTGAAGTAAATCGAGTGAAAATCGTTGAAGTTATTTGTCACGCCAATTGGAAAAAAGCTGTTTCGAGAAGTTTCGAGTAGTCGGCCATTTTGTACATCGAGAAAAAATATAAATTTTTTTTCTAACAGCTTGATATTCATACTAAATAGATGTGTAATTAATTTTATGAGTGAATTACTTTTTTATACGAAAAAAATTGTTGAATTCGCACATGATTTTATACCCGTTAGTGTGTCCTAACGCCTTAACCTTGATGATTTCTTTCGAATGGCTCAATATTATTGGAATAGTAACGTTACACTTAGACTTGGAATAATAACGTTAGATTTAACCGCTTCGACTGCTGATTTAATCTCATCAATATCCACATTGCTCTCTGGTCGCCCACGTGATTTATATTGTGGATCAAGATTACCAGATCGGAACTTGTTAAACCATCGACCTACTGTGCTTTCAATAGCCACATTTTTGCCAAGCACTTCGATGACACTTCGAATTGTCTGCGCTGCATTAGTTCCTCGACGGAACTCATATTCGAAAATGACGCGAATTTTTTTACTTATCCATGGCTTAAAATATTGAATCTGCACAACGCAATACGTTTGATAACCACAAACAAAAACGTGATGCGAAAACAAAGGCAGATGACTGCACAATAAAAAAAAACCACGAACTGTCAAAGTGAAATGTAAGACATATCGGGTGTCAAACTTGGGACTCGGGGTAATCGGACGTTTCTTACTTAATGACTTAATGTATGTGCATATGTGAGTAATTTCACATCATTTCACCTAACCCGTGACCCCGAACATTTTTTATTCATCTGACTTTTTTTTGTCAAATTGTACCCCACGAAAGGAATATCTACACCAATTTTTAGATTTTAATCACTCTCTTTTAGGAGTTATAATTTTCCAAAAAATGTCGAATTCGGAAGTTTTGGAAACGTTTCAACGCTGATAATTCCTGAACTAATTGGGATGTCGACAAATGTCAATGTATAGCTTTTTTTTAATTCGAAGCACACTTCCGTTAAAGAGTATGAAAAAATTATTGTATCAATTATCAATGTCAACATTTTTTGTGCTTCTAAAGTGAAAACTATTTTTTTCAAGATAATTGCCTTTTTATATTAAAAAAAAATTCTCTAAAATGGAGTAACCCATTCTATAATTTTTAAGACTTGTCTCATCGTGGGCCTATTTCTCTTTCTATTTTTTTTTCGAATTTATCATATTTTTTAGAAAATCTTATCATTTTGATCCTCAATAATGCTATTAATGATTTTGTGATTTTCAATTCGGCTTCGGCAGGCCTAAAACGGTTTATTTTTTATGTGTGCTGAATTTAACGAAGAAAAAATGATTTTGCATAAAAAATCTTTTTTTTTTAATGTGGGTATGTGTATGTGCAGGTACATACACACACGTATGAAGTATTCTTGACGAATACTTTTTTTATCGCGGCCCAGAATTAAACCTTGGACTCCGTAGCATACTCTGAAGAGAGTTCCTGTGGTGTATTTTCAATTTGAAAACATAAAAATGGTAAATATTCCAAGTCGGAGATCTACCTCGTATCGTCTTGACCCTGACATATATATAGTTTAAAAAACACGTTTCTGAATACAGCACAACATATTGCAACCGTTTTTTATTGTTTAAGACAATGTTTTTTATTTAAAAATCATACACACACTACACACACACACACACGCGCACACACACACACACACACACACACGCGCGCGCGCACACACACACACATAAACATATATATATATCAAATCATTGCTAATATTATAGATGTACATATATTAGCAATGATTTTTTATTATTTTTGATTCATGATTGATTATACCTGTATATAGGAGAATAGAGATTACCGAAAATATACAAAAAATCCGAACACCGCGAGGAAGGCTTTTTGCACGTTTGTGGCAAAGTGTACGCGATGTGTTGTGCTATGAACGACGGTTTTTTTTCAAACAACCAGCGACTGCTAAAGTGAATTGCAACGCAAAAAACGTGTTTTTTGTAACAGTCATCAAAGTCAAGACGATACGAAATCGGTCCCCTGATCAAAATATTCATTGCAAAACTGGGCAGTGGTGGACGTGTGAAGCAGCGTTCGCGTGGGCCGATACTTGGATGGATGGCCGCTCAGACTGAGTTTCCGATAGTGACCAAAACTCGTATCGGCCTGAGTTTAGCACAGTTACCCCGCGCCCTCGTTCTTACAGGATACAGTGGTGCATGGTAGGTGACTTTGGGTAACACTGTGTGGGCCGCTCATGACCGGAAATAGTGACTATTGCCATAAGAAAATAAGTTGATCTTACCGGATTTCGAATGTAGAGAGAGGCGATAATTTCGTGGTATCATTTCGTGATAATTTCCACCGTCGTTATAGGCGCCATCCTAATGATCGTTACGTCAAAATAGTCACGTTGTTGTTCAACGTTACAAAAAAAAGGCAATTACTCGGTAACGTCGTCATGGGGAAGATAAGCGGGCAAAGCACTCCGGTTATTTTTGGCTCAAGATCCATCGAATACATGGATTCTATAGGCATAATTTACAGTTGTCCTTGGGTGGTCGCTCCTTTTGTCCCCTCTGGTACGTCAAATATATTTTTGGATACATATTTCTTATCCATAAGGGAGAGAAGTGGAAAGAGATTGTAGGTGGAGGGACCGAAAGAGAGAGAAGAGTTCAGACGAAAGAGGACATTTTTCGGGGTGGCCCACGCGCCATTCTCCTGTACGGTCGCAGTTTTTTCTCACCCTCTGGCGAGGGGTGCTCGAAGGCCGTGTATCTCGTAAATTTAAGCGCGTTGGTGCTCGAATCCTCCTGTTAAGTACAAGAATTCTCCGTGTCTACACTCACCGCTGTTTTTTTTTCTCCTCGTGTCCCATCACATCTATATTCTGGGTTTTCCTGCGCGGATCTCGTAGTTGTTCTCATTTCGGTTCTTCTCCCGTTTGGGGTCACTCACCTCGACATCCATTTTCTCTCTCTCTCACTCTATTTTTCCCTCTCTGTCTATCAGTCACCTTCCCTCTGCTCACATTGCCAGTTCAATTCCCTCGAGGCGATTCTACGCAACGCAGAAATTATAACAGCCGCGAGGAGGGGATGAAAAGCACGGGCGTTTCAAAGGGTCGTGACCTTGCCACGTGGAGTTTCGTTGGGCGGTAGTGAGCGAAGGACACGCGAGGACGATCCGACGAAGGTTTTCCATGAGGCGGAAAGGGAGGGAGAATGAGCAAGGCTGGAAAAGAGAAAGACAAAGAAAGAGAGGGAGAGAGTGGGAAAATGCCTGTTTGATTTTACGTCCCTGTTCGACATCGTTGGCTCACGTAGGTTTCGCAGACCCTCCGCGTTCACGTCCTTTTTTATCCCTTCGCTCAAGGACGAAGACTCGTCCTTCAACCCCGGAAGTGGCCTCGACGATCATCGTGAACAATGTATAAGAGGGTTGACGTCGCTTGGACAGATCTCATCCTTCATCCTTGTAACCTTTCCTCCCTTCTCCCTCTATCAAATGATTTTTGGCCCTGTTTTTTTTCGACACCGCGGGGTTAACTTGAGCGATTGGCTCATCGTGCGCTTGAACGCGATTGAATCAAGATCGCGGATCGGGATGCTTCGCTTTTATCGTCGCTCCGGGGCCAAGTCGCGGTTCCTGGATATCATTCAAACGACCCGCTTTCATTCGGAGTCATCCGTATGAATCATCCGTAAATGACGCGTACACTGTTCGTGTTTGCTTGGGTTTGTTTGGCCAATAGGAGGGGAGCATTGGAGAGATGATGAATGGCTAGGATAAGATAGCCGAGTGGTAACGTCATGCGAAAAATATCGCTCCGGTAATGCAACCGACCTTTGACAATATCATCCTTTTTGCATTTCGAAAATTGCCAAGAGTCGGCGCTCTCTTGTGCTATTCGTTGCCCGACCGGTAATGGAATTTCGAGTCGCGACAAATAATTGGTCGGGAAGACAAATACTTTTTCATGGACTTCCTGGCTTGCCACCTTGACCCCGGGAATCTTTCATTTTAACTTACTCATCCCTCCCACGATCGCTCTCTCTGTCTCTCTTTCTCTCTCTGGCTCTCTCTCTCTCTCTCTCTCTCTCTCTCTCTCTCCTCCTTCTCCTCTTTCTACCTACCGAGCTTCGACTCAAATCCGGGTTCAGCTGAAGGTTTTCGTCTGTTAGCAAGTTTTTTGTTTATTGCCATCGAGACACGCCAGCTGATGAAACATTTTTTTCGTCACCTTTTCTCTGTCAATTTATTTTCCTGGTGCTCCGTGTCTGGGCATTGAGAATGCCTGCAATTAGTATCGGTACGATGGTGCAGGAAAGTTCCATGAAAATTAAGGCTGTTTTGCATTTTTTCTCACGCGTTTGTATGGAGACGAAGAGAGACTGCGAGGGAAAAAAGGCAGGGAAAAATATTCTCGACTATTGTGATTTTTCCTGTTTCTAGGTCAGTCACGTACCTCCTGACGATCACCCAAGTTTCTATGAGAAATTTAAGGAGTTTCGGGAGGGTTGGCGATATGTTGCCGTTTGATTCAAATTTATACAGTAAATTCTTTGTCATATACTGAATTTAACGAAATTTGAAATCGATCGTCCACACCGTTTCCATAAAATTTACAATTGGAAAAACAATGTTTAATATAGGGAGATGCTTAATTGTCATAATGGAAAGGGAGACGGAATTGTCATAATATACTGAGTAATTTGACAGTTTTTTACTCAGTACATTGTGACAGTTTCGACATCAGTGTCATGATGTATTGAATGATTTGACAGTTTTTCATAACGTTTTGGACATTTTTTTCACACCATTTCGCGCGTAAAACTTCCATTCAGCGATGAACGTAGATATCTTCCTATGTTAAAAAGTGTTTCTTCAATTATAAGTTTTATAGAAACGGTGGAGACGATCGATTCAAAATTTGGAGGGTGCAAACAAAAAATTAACTGTATAAACTTGAATCAAATGGTAACATATCGTCAATTGTCCCGAAACTCCTTAAGCCTTCGTCGGGATATCCGCGGAAGATAAACACGATTTTAGTTGTTATTGAACGATGAACGCGGAAAGAATCATTTTAAGCCTCGAAATTTGCTCAGACGAGGACACCGCGCAATCCGAAGCAAAATAATTATCGCAATTGTTGTGCGCTCGGTGCTCAGACTCGAAAACAAAAAAAAATTATCTCTCGACGGAAGATACGACAAAACAAAAAAATGGCCTGAAATAAATTCCGTATCCGCGATAATTTTGATATCGTTATTTTTGTTGTTTCGAACAATTGAGAGAAGAAAAGAAATGCGGTATTAAGTCGGAACATTTCTCTGAGCGAGATAACCGAATATGACAAGGACGCATGTACCTATCTCACATCTACTCTCGCGTTCTTTTCCTTCTGCTATTTCTTCTTTTCTTTCGGCTATTTTTACGCATAAACATTTTGCATTAAATTAATTTACGAGACCAGGATTTTTTCCATGGCCCACAAATATATTTTGATTAATTCCATCGATTGCTCGATTTACCTCTTGCTGTTGAAATTTTTGAAGATGTCCATTTTTGGTTTTCCACGGGTTCTCAAAATATAACATTTAACAAAAATTCTCTGGAAATTTCGAGTCAATCCGTTCAAAATTGAGGGAGTTTTGGGCGTTTATCGGTAGCCTCCGCGAACCAGCGAACTTTAATCCTTCCCTGACACACTGGGTCATTTTGACCCGGACGAATTTGAAATAAAATGTTCATTTCCCAAAAATAAAGTTCTCAACCATTTTTTACTACAATTCAATTTTATACTTTCCGAATTTCAATCACGCAGACATATTAAGAAATGTCTTAAGTGTATCCCGGATTTTTTAAAATAAAAACCGACCGAAGGGTTGTTAATGGCAGGTGGATAAAGTATTATCTGGGTAAAATTGACCCAGTGTGTCATACTCGTAGCCAAATATAAGTGTGTCAAGGGAGGGTTGAGCACGTTTTTCTCAAAATTACTTTTCAAACTCGCCGAGCACGATATCTGAAAAGTCACTGCATCGATCAACTTCAAATTTTACAAGCTTCCTTTACCTACATACCAAAAAGCAGTGCCTGAACGAAGGAATTTTGTTTTCGATTCATTTTTTTTATCAACGCAAATACAGCGTTTTTTCACCAAAAATCGATACTTTCACTTTGGGGCGCGGCCATTTTTTCAAAAATCAATATTTTATTAAATCCGTTGTCCAAACACTGGCAAAATTCATGCAAAAACGAAATACGTTTGATTTCTTTGGTCATTTCAGTGGTCACCGCGAAGGAGGTTTATCAAACAGCCGTCTGCCCAAACCATTGTATCTACCAAATTTATAAATATTTTTCAAAACACACTTAAAACCACACCCTTTAGTGTAAAAAAAATCATTTAAAAAACTGCACTTGTTTCCCCAGAAAAAAAATCCCATAAATTCCTCTTTTTGTCCGGTCACGAAAAAGTGTTAAAGGCCTTATTAAAAAAAAATGTTTAACTGCAAAATGATTATTTTCCGAACGGTACATTGTGCGCGTGACTTTTTATTAATAAATTATTGCATCTGAGCAATTTGATATCCACGTCGATTGTTCAGATAGCTCGTATCTCGTTACATCTTATTCTTCTTGCGTATATTTGTACAAATAAATTTCGCGCAAGCCAATCTCGAGGGGAATCACTTCGTTCGGGGCGTTACTTCGCGCAAGAAAGTCGAGCGAGGAAAAAACGATAATAAGACGGAGTGCGCTGGTCAGTACTCGCGAATGACCTCACTCTGCGTTCCACGCATCGTTCTCATTAAACAACCTCATTTTTTCGTACCGATGGAGAGATCATGCTCGTTCTCATATTAATAATACACATACGCGCACCCTTTATGGACGCACTTGTACATCTCAAAGGCATTGTCAAAGTTGAAGGAGAAGCGGGCAGATCGAGAGTCCATGGAAAAACAACGAGTAAAACTCAAGAAGCAGCGAAAAAAGGTGAAAAAGAAGTACATATGGTGGAACGCGAGAGGAAAAGGAGAAGCTCCCGATGCACAAGGAGGCGTGTATATGATGCCGTGCGAAGGCCAAGCTGCTGTCGGGGTCGAAGAAATGATAGTGAGAGAGAAGCAAAAAGATTGAAACAATGAAGGAGAACACTGAAGGCAAGATATGCTAAAAACGTTTCGAGTGAGGAATATGCGTAGGCCTTACAATCTCATGTTTATTCGTGCTCCTCTCCCTTTAACTTCGCATCAATTTTTCGAATTAACTTCTTTTTCTAACCCTCACTCATCATTGTATCCTCCTTACCTTTGTTTCATCTTCTGACGTTTTTTTAAGGAGCTGAAAAAGTTTGGGGCCAAAAAAATCGGCCGATTTTCAATATTTTTTGTGGCAAAAGTATTGGGATGACGAGGTCGGTATTTTACGCGCAATTAATACACAGTCTTGCCAAAGAAAAAATATTGGTTAACAATTAAGATATTATTATATTCAAACAAAGGACTGCCATTGCTAGATGGCCGGACGGTGTTGGTGGTTCTGGCCACTAGGGTCATCTGAAATGAGATGTAAAAATGTCCTTTTATTATAGTAATACAAATTTCCTATGACCGGATACGTTGTCGAAATTTGGAAAATAACAAAGATGGCAATATGTAGAAAAAAAACGTTCGATTTTCGCCCAAAAAAAACAACTTCAGGTAATAGAGCCTTGAGGCTCTAAAGTTCTTCTTTTGGCCGAGACTCCTTAACCACATAAATAATTTGTAATTAACAAATGGCTAAAGATATCAACAGATCATCTGGTCATATGATACAAAATGTTATAAGCAATGCTTTATCCGAATTTGTAGTTAATCAAACGAACCGATTTAGAGATTCGAAATCCATCGTTTCATAAAACAGTTCCGAAAAAAAATGCAAAAAATAGGGTAAATCGCAACGGGGCGGTTCCCCATGCGCAGTGTGCGACCTAACCCTTCACAAAAATCGCCACAATTCGGTCAATTTTTTAAACTTTTGCGAAATATTTTTTACAAATTAAAGTTGACACCCTCGGCTCTAAAACGACACAACAAAAAAATTGTGTTTCTGAAATTCCAATGCCACGCAACCCCCTCAAATATCATCTGTTCGTTCTCAAACCGGATCGAGTGTTCCACCGAAGTAAAGAATACGGATTTTTTTCATTCGCAGACACGTCCAATAACGTTCTAACGTCAGCTGCCACAATCAATGAGTCTGCGAGAGATATCAATCGCCGCTGGATTCACGATTTCCCATGAGAAGCCAATCCATATTAGCTACATCGAAATGTTTTTGTTTTTCGGAAACGCTACACCAAAACTCGTGGCAACTTCCAACTTGAGCCAGTACTTGACATTTCCACACCCCCCCCCCCCCTCCCCCAGGATCAGTACGCTCAAACATTCATGGAGCCTCCTTAATCTCGTCGTACTCTCATTGATAGCCCTCGTTGCACGTTTCAGCGGAGTGGTCACTGTCGCAGTGAAATATTGAACAGCGAGCGTTTCTAGGCGTCTTATCGACACAGCCATTACTACTGCCATTATTCTCGGCTCTCCTGCCACTCTACGTATCCTCTTGAAACCCTCCGATCTTTGCAACCGCCAAGGGGGCAAGAGAGAGAGAAAGAAAGAGAGAGAGAGAGAGAGAGAGAGAGAGAGAGAGAGAGAATCGAAGTTAGTGGCGGACAAGCTTCACGCAGTGGAGAGAACGCGATACAAGCGCCCACATATGCGCACGAACACACACGAGGCAAGCGGATGGAAGAAAAGAATGAGTGTGGGGCGAAGTGGAGATATGGAGGAATTGTTAGCTCGGGGTGAGGCTAACAGCCCAATGGGTCTGCGACCTCGAGGGCGAGACCTTGAACGAACTCCAGAGAGAGAGAGAGAGAGAGAGAGACAGAGAGAGAGAGAGAAAGAGAGAGTGAGAGCTCTTTAGCGGAGCGTGGACGGCATTATGCGTGTTGGGCCGCGCACGAACGACTGCGATCAAGGGGAAATGAAGAAAAATAGTGTATGTATGTAGAGAAGAAAGAGCGTGCGTCAGAAGTGCGTCCCGAAGGTTCTCTTCTTTTTTTTCTCGTCTATCTCCCTCTCTCTCTCTCTCTCTCTCTCTTTCTCTCTCCCCCTCTCTCTAGCCCATCTCGATTCTATCCCCTAGTCTGGGAATGCTCGAGGCTTTCAGAAGTAAGCCGTTGAAACCGTAAGAAACTTATCGCGTTGTTTTCGAGTTCGAGCTCGATACATGGTGGAGAACGGCAAATATGCCCAACGAACGCGTTCGGCTGAAAATTCACAGGTAATCGCGAATATTGAAAATTTATGATCACAAGCGCGGTCCAGACGTCCAGCAAAGAGACGCGACGAAGACAAACAAAGGATACGCGAAAGGGGAACAAAGAAAGGTCTTTTTCGTCGCGGGTTGTACGTTCAATGTCAAAGAACGATGGAACGACAATGGCGCGGTCAACGTCGCGGGTCGGGACGCGCCAGGCGATCGGATGAAACGAGATTATCGAGTGAGCAGCGCGGTCGTTATATTGTTATATTTCAATAATCTAGCCTTTTTGTCGTCTTCCTTGCTGCGGTCTCAAGGTCGCACGATGTTACCCAAAATATTTCCATAATACGTGCGCGCATCTTCCTTTTTTTGTTGCTGAAACCACATCGCCAAATTCGACCTTCGCGCCGCGGCCCTGAAACGTTAATTATACCCGGGAATACGATTTCGAGTTTTGTTTTTGAAATACTCTTAATTATTCGGCGTAGAAAAAAAAATCGCGTGCGTCCGGCGACTGTTCGAAACGGAGCAGAAGAAAGAAACGTGCCGCTGTTGCTCGGGCTCTTTGTGGGGATAGTTTCGAATTGCGCCACTGGAGACATTTTTTTTGGTTCTGGATATTTTGAGATGTGCCAACGAAATCTCGCGTCCTTTTTGTAAACACTTGATGTCCGTGAGGTAGCACGGTTAATCTACTATCAAAAGGGGGCAAATGTGAAATTTCTAGACGCAGAAATCTTCATGCTGCGAACGCGATGAAAGTTAATTTTTTTCACCATGCCAATTTCTTTTTTGCAGTCTGAGATATGAAAAGAGGTTTTATAAGGATCCTTATTAAAGACTATTCTGCACGAGGCTTCGCTCGCGTAGACTTGTGTTGAATGCTCCTTAATGAAACGTGCTCCTGAATTGTTTTATTAAGGAACAGGTAGAATTATGTTGAAGAGCATTAATACTAAGTTTCAAGTACATTAGACCCGATTTTTTTTCCGTACAAACTTTGCCATCCCCTTTCGGTTAGGGGTTGAATTTCGGAAAACGCTAAATCCTTGTTTTATTAATTGTGTTGAAAAGCTTCAATACTAACTTTTAAGTAAATCTTCTGAGCAGATTTTTTTTATTTCACATTCAAACATTGCCACCCTCTTTCTCCCCTTGGGGGTTGAATTTCTAAAAACGCTGCAATACATGTTTCATTAATTGTGTCTAGGAGCAGTAATACGAAGTTTCAAGTAGATTTGACCCGAATGTTTAAATTTTCCGTACAAACTTTTCCGCAGCCTTTCGTTTAGGGGTTGAATTTCGAAAAACGCTAAAATCCGTGTTTTATTAATTGTATCGAAGAGCTTCAATACTAACTTTAGAGCAAATCTTCTGAGCAGATTTTTGTTATTTTACACACTAACTTTGCCACCTTTTTCTCCCCTTAGGGGTTGAAATTCTGAAAACGCCGAAGTACGTGTTCCATTAATTGTGTCAAGAACCACGAATACCAAATTTCAAATAAATCCAACCATATTTTTTTAATTTTCATACAAACTTTGCCGCACCTTTTCTCCCCTTAAGGGTTGATTAAAAAAAAATTCCTTCTTACAAGGGTGCTTATGTCACAAAAACAACCTACTATCCAAAATTTCATGTAACCTTCAGCGGTTTTGGCTCGGCGTTGATGAATCTTTTATACATACAATCCATGTTCTTTTATATGTATTGATCAATAAAATAAATATGCGAAAGAAGATCGTGAATAATAATAAAAAAAAATATAAAAAATCGAATAACAATGTCCGTCGCATTCTAATGATGCAAGCTTCAACATCGTCAAATTTTGCAATTAATGTATCGTTCATAATCGAATTACGTATAAAAACGGAACGTTGCAGCGTATTTCGAAAAACCGTCCCGTTTGCAATCGATCGACGCGTGTCATCGCCACCGATGTGCGCATCTCTCAAAAGGCTTTTGGACCTTGGAATGCGGCGCATACGGAAAAACGTACAAAGAGTAGACGCGAATGCGTATCTCTCGATAAGTGAGAAAGGCAAAAGAAAAAAAAACCCAAAATTCGTTCGATACGCGAGAGTAAAAATACAAGAGAAGCAAAAACAACAAAAGAGCGAACGACCGTGAAAGACCTCCGCCGTAATTACGGAGACGTTCGTCTGCGATGCACAAAACCGCGAGATACAATCGATTACATTCCTCAAGTGTCGCGTATCAACGAGAGGAATAACATTGCCTTTCGGCTTGCGATGTCGTGGCGATAATAATGGAGTAAAACAATCGCGAGACACAATCGTACGTAAATATTTATCGAGGCTAATTGCAAAAGAGAGCCCACCCTCGTTAAAATTTGCGTTATCTACGAGATTGCGATATTGATATGAGAACTGTTGCATCCGACGAGTTATCTGTGGCCAGGGTTTTACTGGCGCGCGAGATTAAATTCTGCGACTTTTTGGTATGCGACGATTCATTATTGGTGTTTTTTTTTAAATGTAATCTGATGTGCGGCGCGAGATTAAAATTGTCAACACACTTATGGCTTCCTGATCTGATACGGTCTTCGCGGGAGTGTTAAACATTTTTTTCGGACGTTTGCATTGAACTGGCAATGGGAGTGAACAATGAGATTGCAATATTTCTTGGTTAAATTCTGAGTGGGAGAAACCACATAAGACAGTAGATATATAATAATAATTATCATTAATTATTATATATATATTATATATTATATTATTATATATTATATATATTATAATAATTATTATTATTAGAACTGATACTAGTGGGTGGCCGGTCGGGGTTCGCCTCCGGCGGAACGTCGAGTTAACAAGTTATAGCTAGTTGTAACAGTCGAAAACAGCGGATTTTCGAGATTAAAAAAAAATAAAATGTTGATGAAATTTTTTACAAAATTTAGGTACTTGAAAAAGTATCATCTGAAAAACCCTCTGTAATATTTCTGTGTAAAAACATTTAATTATAATCGATTCACAGCCGCTGTTCGGGAAGCACCTCTCAAAAACTATGTTTGCATTGAGCTATGCTTTAATTAATCGAAGGAATTTCCAAAATATCAAATTTTAAAAATAGCGCGTATTCAAAGTGAGAGTCTTAATTTTTACGAAAAAAATGGGCATTTTTCATTCATCAAATCGAAGGTATACATCGGGAAAAAATCCTTCGACCAAATACTATATTCTTACATTTAGTAAAAGCCCTACAAATTTCAGAAAGATCGATGCGGTAGTTTTCGAGATATTTTGCTCACCAGCTTTGAAAACGTACTTTCGAGAAAAAAAGCGTTAAAACTTTCGAACGACGTTCCGACCGTTCCGACGGGTGTCAACATGACAGCCTATAAATCTGTCAATTTTGATCCGATAACCTTGAAATTTCTAGGGAACATTTATAAGATGATATACTGTTAAAATATATTGGTTTTGCAGAAAGTGATTTTTCGGCTTTTACTACCGAGCGTAACCCCTTGAGCAGCGTTTTGCATAGCCGATACTTGGCTGGCGCATATCCAGTCAGCGGAAGGCCAATACTTCTGAGACCGTGCTGTAGATACTTGAGTAAAACGTCTGCCCACCAAGAAATCAGAAGAATATGGGGCCTATACCGTCACGGGTTTTCCACAGTTTCCCCGTAACCTCGGCGAATGCGGTACAGTGTAGTTTAAAAACAATTTGTTTGGATACCAAACTAGTTAGGGAAAGAGTGAAAAAATTTTGAATTCCCTTTACTATTTAGTTTTACTAAAAACGTTCGGTAAAGACAGAATAATTCTCGGTAAAAAATATGTGTCCCCTATAATAAGAAGACATATGGCAACAACCGCAGAACAGTATTGTTCAATATATCGAGAAAAAAAAATTATCGTATTCCTACAGTGGAAGATTTTTATCATAAAAAAAATATCCGCGTTATAAATATTAATATTTTATATTCTTTATGTTATCTTCATAAACAAATAAAAGTTTTGGTTAATTCATAACAAGTTAAAAACTTTGTTCGATTCAAAATTATTTCCAAATAAAAATTTGTGTTGCGATATCATCTTAAATATGCCGCGCAAACTTACGTCATTGGATACGTGGAACGATGGGGTGTTGCCATATGTCTTCTTATTATAGGGGACAAATATTTATTACGGAAAATAAGTCGTCTGTTCTGAAATTTCACTCAAACATGCATCATGATATGAACAATGTCTGGTTAAAATTTGAACAAAATCTATAGAAATCAAGAGCGCGCGCTCGTTCTACCATAAGATTTTTGATAAATGAAAAAATGAAATGGCGGACATTTTTCGAAAAAACGTGTTTTTTTACCACTTTTGGCAAAAAAATATAGTAAATATCAAAATTTAAAAATATCCCTGATATTCGCTATAGCTATAGTTCTAAAGAATATGTGGTTAACATTTCATAAGGATCGGTTCGGTAGTTTCAAAGATTTTATCAACAAGCCGTAGAAAAACGTTGTTTCGAAAAAAAACGCGTTTAAAGTTTGTTTGGGTTACATAAATACATTTGAAAAAAAAAAATCATGTATTTCTTAAATGTAACAACTTTTATGTCAATATCTATGATATAAACCTATCAAAAAAATTCATGAAAATAGCCTTTTTTAGCGTCTAAAGTGAGAAGACCCCTTAACTGGGAAGGCTAAAACGTGAAAACCCGCAAGTAGAAGCGTTGGAACTCAGGAAATAAATACATACAATAATAATAGTATGTACAAATATATACCAAATGAAAAGCATAAAAATCTACTAACATACACAAATCAAAAGATTTCAATAGATTTACATTTATAATATATTTTAATATATTCACATACATCTAATGAAGCTGCATAAAATAAATAACCACGTATCTACATTCATACACACACCCACACACATATGTAATCGCTCCTTTCATGCAATTCCATTAAAACTAAATAGTACCAAGAAGAATTAACTGACCGGTACATAATTATATTTTAATACAAATACACACACACACTTATTTTATCATTGCGCGAATTGACGCCAAGATCCCGATTATCTGTCCGCGTCTCCACGTGCGTGCAACGAGTTTTTCATCCTCTCTGTCTCGCGCTCCCTCTGTCTCTCTTCTTCTGTCTTGCTCGGGCACATACACTACTCGTAAGTTTCATGAATGAAAATTCTCGACGCCCGAGAGTGAAAGACAGAGAGAGAGAGAGGAGAGAGAGAGAGAGACTCGGTGTATAGAGTGGCGGCAGGCCGCAACGTCTCGGCGCTTCGTGTGAGTAGTGTGCCCGAGCGAGCGTTGCTCGTTTATCAAGTAGTTCCATTCCCCGCGGCGAGTGGGCTAAACGTGTACCTATACGTACACGAACAAAAATGTGTACGCGCATGTTTATCACCGCATTGTCTTCCATATATGCTTGCTTCCATCTTTTTTTGTTCTCCACTGTTGGCCCAAGTGATTTTTCACGGCCAAACAAATTTGTTCATTTTTATTAACGGGTCTAGATAATCTTGGGGGCCAAGAAACAGGTCGATTTCCAATTTTTTCTCATGGGAGTATTGGGATGACGTGGTGGGGGCTTTGCACACAATTAACATAGTCTTGCAAAGTTCTTTTCTTAGTTCTTAGTTTCATAGTCTTGCAAAGTTCAAAGAGTCTTTTTTTAATTGAAAAAGGTTGTCAAACAATGGAGTTATTAGTAGTAGTAAAAAAAAATTATTTCATGTACAACCTTGCGAGCTTTTTACATTTCGTCCTTTCTTTACAAAGCTTCTTATTTATTAAACATGAAAAACATTAATGCTATTATCATCGCGCTTCTTGCGTTTATACAAATTCCTTCCCCGCTTTCTTGCCTTCCTGACCCCTTTTTCCTCGCCATATTCTTAAATTGCCTCGCAACCTCACACATCTCTTCTACTAAATCCTTTCCCTGTAGTGCCTTCCTCCACCCTCCATTTGGTTCCCTTCTTTATTGCTTTTCCCACTTTTCAAATTTTCCTCGCACTCCCAAATATGTGCCAGAGTTTCCTCTGCTTCACGCATACTCTACACCTTGTGTCTTTGAAACCCTTCTTGCTTTTCTCGTCACACTCCGGTACCTTATTCTAGCCTACATTTCCCTGATCTCTCCCCTTGATGTTCCTTTATCCCAATAGTCTTCGATTCTCACCTCTTTTTTCCTTTCTTTATATTCTATGCAGAAATTGCAGAAATTGCTCTTCCGGTCTTCCTCTTCCATTCCTCTTTGGTTCCTCTTCTTATCGTCTCCCGTATCTGCCCCTCTGTTGCTTGCTCCATTACCGCCTTCATTTATTCGCCCCATTTGCTTCCGTCGTTGCTTATTAGCCCTCTCGCTTCCTCCAAAATGGAGTTATTATTATTTAGACAAAATGCCGATGTTGCTGAATGGCCGATTGGTATAGGTGGTTCTGGCAACTAGGGTAATCTGGAACGGGATATAAAAAATGTAATTTCAGTATAATAATGAAACTTTCGTATGACCAGATAGTTTGTTGAAATTCAGAAAATTACGCAAATAGCAAGATTCAGAAAGGAAACGTTCGATTTGCGACCAAACAAAAAAACAATTTCAATCATTTGTTGTTAATAGAACATTTTATAAACTATACTCTGTCCGAATTTGAGGTTAATCAGACGAATAGACTTTGAGATGGGATTTACATCTTTCGTAAGTGTTTTGAAAAAGAAAACAGGGTAAATCGCAACGGGGCGGTTCGCCATACAAAGTGGGCGATTGGACCCTTCACGAAAATCGTCATATCTTGGTCAATGTTTGGAATTTTCAGGAAATCTATGGTGCAAATCAAAATTGAGACCCCGGGTCTCAACTTCCATTGGAATGGAGTATAAAATAAAACTTACGATATAATAAATTAAAATAAAATACTCAAACGATACCATACCAAAATCGTGATTTAGAAATTTTAAGCGTATGCAACACTCTTGAATTTTGTCCGTTCATTTATTTTCAAAGAGCATCGACCACTCCACCAAGAAATATTAAAGGATACGGATTTGTTAATTCGCAGATACAGCCAATAAGGAAAATTAATTCTCTTTAATTGTTCAATTTTTTTTATGATTTAGGCTGTAAAGGTTAGTCAAACGATTTTACGTATTCTTAGTAGAGATTCACAACCTCAATTTGCAAAGAAAAAGCCTTGGATAATGACTTTTAAAAAAGAAATGAAAAATGAAGGGAAAAAATCGTTGCATTCCAAGGATACAAACTACAGCGTCATCGCAATCAATGTGTCTGCGAGAGATGTCAATCGTCGCTGAATTTTCAATTTTCCATGAAAAGCTGAGCGAAATTGACTACGTCAAAATACTTTCATATTTTTTCAATTTTAATGTCATGAAAACCTCTTGATCCGTCCAACCGAAAATGGAAGAGCAGACGAGTCCGCAATCGACGAGATTAATGCGTTTTTCCAAGTCGATCAGTAGGCGCCCGACTGAGTGTGCGACCAGTCACCCATCGGCCCACCACTGCCTGACGCTGCTGCGCCTCCAATACTTTTGTTAAGGGGAGGTTAGGGGTTTGCACTTTTGAAAAACCGATTTTTTTATAGTTAAACATTTCAAGAACATAATCCCAAAATTTCAAGTCAATCGGAGCAAAACTCTCAAAGTTATTGACTATTTAGTCCTGCTCCTCTAACACTGTATCTCCGACTTCTCTAAACTTCAAACGCGTTTTTCTCGAAACCACTTTTTCAAAGTCCGTGTTCACTGCCATTTGAAAACTACATGACCGATTTATTTCAAACTTGGTACACACTTTCTACATATAGAATACCACCCCCCAACGGTTAGTTTGAGATTTTTTTTTAGTTTGGGGGGGGGGGGGGGGGTTCCACCCCAAAAATGGCGGAATTTTTCGTGAAAAATAGCACTTTTCACTTTACATGACCACCAAAAATTTAGAAATGAACAAAAAAAATATCAAAGACCATTGGGGGGAGGATTTGATGATACTTTGACTAAATTTAAATGGTACTTGATTTCAGATAATTTCTAGCTGAGATACAGTGAACACCGCAAATCGTGTTTTTCCAAAGGTGTTCTTGGAAAAGCTTTGTCACCAGCTTTTTTGTGGATATTTTCGCGTACAAATTTCACGGAATGTTCTTGAAATGACACTCAACAATGTGCAAAAGGTTTCAATAAATTTACTCTATCCATATAGATGAAAGAAATTCGCAAAAAGGTGTTTTTTCACGCTGAAACCCCTACCCTCCCCTTAAGGGAGGTCTCCACTTTGTTGGGCCAAAAAAAAGTTTATTTTGCTGTATCGGGAGAGGAAGGTGTACTCTATGGTCCTGGCATAGCAGATTAGGTGTAAGTATGAAACTTTTTATTTCATTCGCAAATAAACTTTAGAAAAACTTTAAATGCGTTTTTCTCGAAACCACGGTTTCCAAGTTTGCGGAGGTGTTCCTACACGCCCTAGATGAGCAATCGTAATGAAATTTGGCAGGCACGTGTACAACAAACGTCTTCACTAGATGAATTAGAATTATCCAAAAATATTCCCACGTTTTTATTTCATGAACAAAAACTGCAAACATTTTTGATTAAAAACTAAACTTCCCCTTCGAACGCCCACTATTTTTTAATTATTTTTCTTGATTTTAGTTCGACTTATACACAACATTGTACAAAGTAAAAGTATGTTTGATTTTTTTGCTCCAGATCACCTGTTCAGGACTTAGGACGTCCGCAAGCGAAGAATATCCTCGCCGGCGCACGGACATGCCTGGCTCCCCCCCGCTCCCAGCGAGGGAAGTCGGGGCAAGATGATAACGCTAAGGTCATGTTCAAATAAACAATCCATATATGAGTCAGTCAACTTTAATTATTTTTTAAAATAATCAACATGTATTAAACTTTCAATTTTGGCAGCAAAAAAATCAGTTTTTCTGATTTGTTCTACCCAGGTAGGAATTGACGATGAAAAAGGGCTCGCCAAGCTCTGAAACAAGGCTCACATTTTTTTATTCAGGCTGAGCACCAGCCTGATTTCAGGCCTAGCTGAACCTCTGAATGATAACGCGGTTTCAGGCTGTTGCTCACAGGCTTGACCAAAGGCTGGTAGAAAAGCCTGTACTAAGCCTGAAACGACGAAACAACAAGGTTGAAAACGAGCCTTAATGAAGCCTTCACGAGCATTTATGACCAGGCTTATCCCAAACTCTGCTCGAGGCTCTATGAGGCCTGTTTTTTAGTTTTCTATATTCTACATTGGGATAAATTTAATAAATTTGTAAAGAATTCATTTTATTTATTATATATATATTTATTATTCATTATATTATTTGTTATAAAATATATATAAAATGTTTTAAACACAATACTTTATTTTATTTATTGTTTATGGGACACGTAATACACAGAGTGTACGCAAACCCCAGAGAGTGAGATGGGGCTGAAGTTTGCATCGTTGGAATGCAACGAAAATTCTTATCGAGTTTTTTATTTTCATTATTATCCAAAATCATATTTTGCAGGTTTGTTGTTAATTGGTAAATAAGAATCATAAAAAAATGTTTTCGTGATTATCGTAGCGTTAATCTGGCAAAGGAAATTTTCGAAACGAAACAAAAATCATTTTCGTTGCATTCCAACAATGCAAACTTCAACGTCATAAGAGTGAGTATATACGAAATGTGTATGTGACGAGAAAAAAACTTTTTTGTGTACCTCATAAATATCGATAAGAGAATATGTTTAAATGTTCTGAGCTGCCTCCTTCGCTTTCGTTTTTCGTGCCTTCGCACCCGACAAATTTATTGCTAATTTTTTTTTCATAAAAGTACAGAAGAAATATTATTTAAAATTTATTTTATTTTATCACAACCTGAAACAAGCCTGCATCCAGCCTTGATTTTTTAGCCTTAAAATTCACTGGCTGAATAAAGCTTGAAATAACCCTGAGTTTAGGCTAAGCAGCCAGTCTTGGTTCCAGTCTGCTCCCAACGATGCAATGAAACCTGGCCCAGGTCTGTCTCACTCAGGCTCGGTGAAACAAGGCTCACACAAGTTTGTTTCCATCGTCAGCCTTTTGATTCCCTATCTGGGCATCCAATATATATTATTAATTAAACCTTTATTTTTCCCATCTTACCCCGTATGCGGGGCAAGATGAAACAGCGCTGGGATAATGATGGGACACGAATTATTGGCATCTTTCGCATATAAAAGTGGTCTCATTCTCAATACCATCAATTTGACAAGCCAATCGTCTAAGTTCTGTAGGATTAGTTCGAATAATCTTGCTTCCATATAATTTTGATAATTTGTAAGTTCTTTTTCTTCCCCTAGTAGAAACACCGGTTGAAGAAGAACCAAATGCTTTACCAATTCCATTTCACCCTTTCTAACGTAAATAGTGGTACGTTGTAAAATATTCCGCCTTTGCGATAGCTTATATTCATCTTGCCCCATTAGACGGTTAACGAATTAACAAAAAATCACGCATTAACCTTTAAAATTTCTGACAAACCGTTCTTGTTATATTAATAATTAGTACTCTCATTGTGTTTACCTACCTGTCACTAATCAATATCAGCACCTCAAATAAACTAAAACGATGTTAAACTTTACCAAAAATTACATCGTTTTGTCAAAAAATCGATATTGTTTTCTCACTCGAGACGCGTGCTTCCACCACAGTTGATACTTTCACACGCATTCACTTCACCGCCGCCCCTCTAAACTCCAACGGGAGCACTGTGTTCGCACACACGGTTTAGTAGCTAGGCTCATGATTCATCTTACCCCGCGTATTCGTCTTGCCCCGAGTTCCCCTACCATGTTTTGTCAAACATTAAAAAATATTATGATGTTCAATAAAGACTGCTCAGTAAACATACCAAATTTCAACATTATATACTTTAGGGGCTATACCTTTTTTAAGAATAGTACTGAATTAAATGCTTTGGAAAATTAAGAATATATTTGACTATATTTGACCTATATAACATAATTTTTTCATTGAAAAATATTGAGATCCGAGCGACTTATGCGCTGCCTTCGGAGGCGTCAAAAAAAAAGTTCCTCCACTGCTGACATGATTCCGACCGATTGAGTAGCTGAAACCGAAAAAGGAAAAAATGTCGTCAAACTGGAAGGTATTTCCTGTACAATGACGCAGGATTTTCGAGAAATATCAAAATGTAACAAAATTGCGTAGTTATGAAAAAAAACCTCTGTTTTCTTGCCTATAAAATGGTCGTTTTTTCAATGCCAAATCGTCAATTTTCATCTAATCAAAAATATTCTCCGTCATTGTAGAGTAAATATATTCAAGATTACTCGGTTCAAATTTCAAGTCAATCGGATAATTGCTCTTTGAGTTACAATGTCAGCAAATTTGAAAAATCTCATTTCGAGCAAAACGCGTTTAAAGATTTAACTATCGATTTTTGCAAGATAAAATTCTACCTCCCTCAATTACCACAAAAATACATTTTGATAGCTCAAGCGGAAATTCACAACTGAAAGTTACTTATCCACAATCTGGAGGATAAAAGACCTATATCTCCCTGCACCACCTTCTTTCGAGTGCCACGCGCCATCTCATTTCTCGGTAATGCGCGACAATGCAATATAAACTTTAGTGGCTCGTCCCGCGAGGTGCTCGAGAGGAAAAATCGGAGCTTACCCAACGCGGCTGGGGAGGAAAGCGCGTGGGTGGAACACGGGGGTTGCAACGATACGAGCGCGTGGGAAAACGGGGTCGCGACGGAGGAAACACTCGGGCGTCTGGTAAACTCGCCCGGCCGAGGATCCCGAGAATCATGTTCGGGTTGCCCGGCAACCTGACGCCCACGACGAGACACGCGCTCCGCTCTCACCTGTTTACGCAAACACGAGCTCCGCGCGATTTTCATTAAGTTTGCAGAGTGCAGCACGAAACCAGGCGTGGTCGCTAATGCCGCCTGCAGCACGGACCGGAGAATGGAGGAAATTGCAACGGATTTTGACACGTGCCGATTTTCGATAACGATGAGTCGGTCGATCGAAAACAAAAAACAGACAAAACCATTGTCGGATAAACCGTTTTTGTTACGCCGGAAAAAAATTATGATTTCCTCACGCAGACACGTTTTGTTTATTTGTTTTCTTCATTTTTCTCGTACGATTGTTGTTTTCGCAGACATGAGACTCACCCGGAAAAAAGTCGAATCTTGATACGCGAATCATGTGCAGATTTTCATTTTCGCAATTAGTCACTCGAAAACGACAGGGATGTACTGGTGTAGAAGTATCGTAGGGATTGGTGAAATCGATGGCTGGAGGTAATCGCAACTTGCTAATTCGCCGAATTCATCGATGTAATATATACATTACCAAATTGTATATGAAATTGTAATATATATATATATATATATCCAAAGTAGTATAAATAATTCATTACTGCCATGAATTTTTTGTTTCCGGTAATGTTTTTCTAAACGCGTTTTTCTCAAAACGGCTTTTTTTAAATTTGTGTACACTCTAGCTCAAAAAGTTTGTAACCTATAATTTTATAAAGTAATAGTTAGTTTCTTTATACAACAACGCTCGATATGAACCTCAATTTGGGGTAATATCATTGTTTAAAGTATATTTTTACAGCAAAAAAGTTCATAAAATATTGGCATTTTTCACTATTCAAAAATTTGCCTAAAAAATCGTCAGATAATTGATAATAACAAATAAACTATGGAATTAAAAAAAATTGCTCCGTACTTTCATAGACAATGTATTTTTCAAGATATATTCAACATTTCGAGTAAATCGGTTGAGAATTGTCTGAGTTATGTTTCCGGCCAACGTAAAAAATGCAGTTTTGAGATAAACGCGGCACAGCCGCCATTTTGAAATGAAACGCTTCAAAAAAATTATTGTATACAGTCACTTATATGTATGATAAACGCCCTTCTTTGTAATGTCGATTTGTTTTGTAGTTTTTCTGAGAAAAAAATCCCCAAAAAGTCTATTTTTTCGGCCTCTAGAGTGGCCTAAGGCCTTAAACACCTCTAAAAAAGCAATTCTCAATTTTTGGTCGGGTTAGGTCCATGTGGAAGGAAAACATGTTGTTAAAGTAATCTTACAACCGTATTGATTTCCGATGAAAACTGTGGCCATTGGAGTGTACACAAACAGCAACGTCTGATGGAGACCTTCGACGGGCGGCAGGATATATGTACCAAATTTGCACAAGAAATGCTTCGAAAAAATTAAAATATTTGTGTGCAAATATGTATAAAATATTCCCAAAGTTTGAATAAATTCTGTTAATTCATTCCTTGTAAAAAAAATCATGAAAATCACAACAAAAAACGTACTCCTAAACTCGTTTCCTGCCTCAATGTCGAAAACCGCGAGATTCGACCTGACTTTTTAATCAAACACGCCTCAGTCCGCTCCGCCGATTAACGAAAGTCACCAGGGCGCTTGCTTACGCGATTAGTCCTACGTGTCAACGCAGGTGGATCACAACAGATGATCCGAGCCTCGGTGTGTCCGAGAGAAAGTATCGGCTCAGATGAGCTGTCGACGCGTTGGCTTGCAGCATTCGACGTGTTGCATTCGCTTCGATCCGCATCAGTGTGTCTGTCGCGCAAACAGGCTCAATAGCCGGGAGTGCGCGAGAGAGCAAAAGATCGACAAAGAGCAGTGTTATTTCTGGCCGGTAAGCTGGGTTAATAACTCACCTACGCGTCCGTGAAACACGAGTGTATACTCGACGCGAAAATACTTCGTACAACCGACGAGGTTCTCTCGATGCCTTTTTCTCGTGCTCGGAAGGCCCGTCGCCATTCGTCACAACCGTCTCGGTGCTGTACACGGTCATAACGTCATTCTCCAATATTCCGCGTATTGTTTCGACACTTCTTTAAATTTTTCGCGACATGGCGATTTTCCTTCACGCAATGCCGATTTTCAAAGAATGTCCCATTCTGTTGCTAAATAAGGGAAGCTACTGTACCTTGACACCCGACGTATCTTGAGCCACTCAACTTTTTAAAATGTTCCCGCCCTTTTTACGCATTTTCGTTTATGGTGCAGTGGCGTTTCGAAAAGGCGAATCAACATGACGTTAGTTGCAGACAGTCACCCCTCCGCGTTTGGACGTGAGACGATTTTGAAATTTTTGGTGCCGGAAAGTCAGATTTTTTCAAATTTTTTCCTTTTTTCATGACTTGCCTTATTGGCTACATAATTATTCATAACTTTCTGTTTTAGGGAAATACTTTATTAGCATTTAAGGGGCTATATCAGTGTGAACGCTGAACATTTGGGTGGATTTCGGAAATTTTTTGGAAGAAAAGTACTCAATTAAATGTTTCGGAACATTAAGAATATATTTGGCTATATTTGAACTATATTACATATTTTTTTTATAGAAAATTATTGAGATCCAAGCGACTTATACGCTGCCTTCGGAGGCGCAAAAAAAAGTTCCCCCACTGCTGACATGATTCCAGCCGATTAAGTAGCTGAAACCAAAAAAAGAAAAAATGTCGTTAAACTGGAAGGTATTTCCTGTACAATGACGTAGAATTTTCGAAAAATATCACAATCTAACGAAATGGCGTAGTTATGAAAAAAAATGTCTGTTTTCTTGCCTATTAAATGGTCGTTTTTTTCAATGCCGAATCGTCAATTTTTATCCAATCAAAAATATCCTACTTCATTGCAGAGTAAATATATTCAAGAGTACTCAGTTCAAATTTCAAGTCAATCGGATAATTGCTCTTTGAGTTACAATGTCAGCAAGTTTGGAAAATCTCATTCCGAGAAAAACGCGTTTAAAGATTTAACTATCAATTTTTGCAATATAAAATTATATTGATATAAATGATATAAATAATAATGATATTCTTGAAAGTATAAACTGTCGAAAAAGGCGAAGAAAATCGATTTTTTAAAAGTGTCACACTGGTTAGCCCCTTAAGACATATTAGGCTGATTTTAGCTAAACATAACCTCGATAATTTTAAGTGTGAGTAAACATCAACAGGTCCCTTGATCTTGGGAAACTCGGTATACCTTGACCGTGGTCAAGGTACAGCCCATATCCTTAGGAATTATTTTCTGATCGGCATTGTACAGATATTTGGGATTTCGTGATAATGCTTCAGTGTTTGCAGGAAATGAGATAATCCTTAACGTATATTGGTATTTTTTGTGCCGTTAAACATGATGGTGTCATTTAACTGGTCGTAGGTGGCCAGAAAAAATGATTTAAACTTATATCGTTGGTCAGATATTGAAGAAAAAATATAAAAAGCTTAAAAAACCAATTGTAAAAGGAAATTTTATTCCGTTCCTGAAACAATCAGATATTGGGAGCTTATCTATTGAGTAAGAAACCTTTCAGAACAATAATTAGTTTAAGAGAAGAAGAATAACAGCATAATGTGATTATAAAGATACAGATATCTGTTACTACATAAGTTGAATAAAGATCCCATAAACATCATAAACTTAAAAAACGTAAATAATATTGAAATTTGTCGAAAAATTGCCTTTCATTTGAATTCTCACTGTGATGAAGGTACAACATATGCGGATGAAGGTACATCAGCAATGTTGTACCTTGATCTACGTACCACTTTCTTTTTGCATTGTGTAAAAAGTATTAAAATATTTGGCTATGGTTTTGTGTAATTTATCTCATGAGCCCTATTAGTTGCCCTTTACGATCCAATTTATTTCTTCAGTATATGTATTATATTTTCAGTTATATATATCATTGAACGCAAAATGTATCATGGTACAGCAACTTCCCCTACTATCGAGGCTTGACAGGATTGACATTGAACCGCCGAATTCGCTCGAAATTCTCGAACATCGACGATAAATCTGACGAAATTTCGTTACTCAGAATCCAGACGTATATAATCGACGAGTGTTGTTCTGCGAAAAAAATAAAAAAAATGAAAGCAGCGTCAATGTTTACCGAATCTTATCGTTTTTTTTCCATACTGACAATCCCGCCCGAGGTTTGCTTCAATTCCCGGTATATATGAGCGCGGCCCTCGTAAACGTATTTTCTATTCCGCGCTCCCTCCCCCGAGTCGTAAATTCGCATATGTAACGCGTTTCGAATGCGTTTGGGCCTCGTCCACATTCGCGTCGCTCACTCGCGGTCAGCGAAGATTTCACGCGGAGAGTGTGGACCAGATTGCGAAAGACTGTCATTGTCGTCGATTGCACGCGAGGGACCAAGAAAAAGACACCCAGTACCGAGAGCGCTCGATTTTTTTCGTTGTCTCGATCGCGACGTTGCTCATAATGGGTGTCTCAAAATGACCTGACATTTTTATTTATTAATAAAACGGAGTGTTTATTGCAAAAGTACGAATAATTTTTTTTCAATATAAGGTATAAACATGGAGGTTATGTGTGGAACACAATATTTCATAAATGGCCACCTCGTCCCTGCAAACGTTCCCTTGCAAACGCCCTTGTAAACGTTCACTCTTTTGACGAACTTTTCAATAACATTTTGGCATCATTTCATTCAGGGGCTATACCGGTGTGACACCTTCAAAAAACCGTTTTTTTTCTTCCTTTTTTGACAGTTTATACTTTCAAGAATATCCTGTAAACATTTCAAGGCCGTATCCAATGATACGGCCTCTAATGATTTTATCTTGCAAAAATCGATAGTTAAATCTTTAATCGCGACTTTCTCGAAATGAGATTTTTCAAATTTGCTGACATTGTAACTCAAAGAGCAATTATCCGATTGACTTGAAATTTGAACTGAGTACTCTTGAATATATTTACTCTACAATGACAGGATATTTTCGATTGGATGAAAATTGACGATTTGGAATTGAAAAAAAGACCATTTTATAGGCAAAAAAACAGACTTTTTTCATAACTACGCTATTTTGTAAGATTTTGATATTTTTCGAAAATCCTACGTCATTGTACAGGAAATACCTTTCAGTTTAACAACATTTTTTCCTTTTTCGGTTTCAGCTACTCAATCCAGGCCAGAATCATGTCAGCAGTGGAGGAACTTTTTTTTTGGCGCCTCCGAAGGCAGCGCACAAGTCGCTTGAATCTAAATATTTTTCTATGAAAAAATTATGTCATAGAGGTTAAATATAGCCAAATATATTTCTCATTTTCCGAAATATTTTATTGAGTAGTTTTCTTCCAAAAAATCCGGAAAACCACCCAAATTTTCAGCGTTCACATTGGTATAGCCCCTTAATGCTGCGTCCAATTGCTTTCTTGAGCTCCGGAATGGTCTGTGGATTATTGGCATACACTTTTCCATTCAGAAAACCCCAAAGGAAGAAGTCCAATGGCGTTAAATTGCAAGATCCTGGTGGCCAATTGAAACTTCGTCTGCAATAAGTATGCAGTAACAATTACTATGCGTTGCTCGATCGTGTAATTCTTCATGACTAAACTTCAATACTTTCCGATGCCAATTGTCGAAGATTGGCACTCTGTTCGTCACAAAAAAATGGCGCACAATTTAAATGTCCGGTCATTTCGAGACACCCTTTACTTCCGAATTGAAATCTCGCGTCATCGATGAGTCTCTTCGAGCCTGGGACGAAGTGCAGATTCGTAGATTTTTTTCCGCTTATTTTTTCTCGTTCGCGGCGTTTACGCGGTGCAGGAAGAGAGGACGAAGGTTCCTTGGAAATAACGAGATATTTTCGGTGTTTTTTTTTTTCTTCATTTATGTATAATTCACCAGACAATGTTTATTCAGACACGACCTCACAACTCCCAAGCGTACAAAATGACGTGCTCTCACTGGGCGAATAATGCGGGGCTAATTTTACACATCTCGTGCGTAGTCAATTCTTTTGTTTTTCTCTTCATCACATTTTTTGCCATCCGCAACGACAACTGCGTTTGTATTTCGTGTTATTGATTTTATTTTTCTTCATTTTTCAATCCCCTTAACAAATAGAGAAATATATCCATGCTTTATGCATCGTTTATTACAATAATCATTATCTGTACTTTATGCATAACGGTATTACGAATATCAACGCTAGGCTTCTTTTGCCTCAACTGTTTCCTGTTTCCTTTTTCTTTCGCGGTCTCTGGACACTGGCATTTTTCTTTCTGACCTCATCATCCTTACTGCCCGATCACTCGTCGTTAGCCGAGTCCAAACCGACCGAGCACGCCTCGCAAGTCATGCTCGGACTTCCGGCTCGCGAGCCGTGTCCTTCGAGGCAGAATAAAGCGGTTACGAGGCAGGCCTCGCGAGCCAAGGTGAGCCAGTTTGCCTCGGTTCGCGAGCGTTGTCACAAACGTCCACGCCGCGCGAGCAGCTCAGACTTAGGCACCATTGAGCACGGCAACCGACTCGGCCGAGGCAACGTGTGCCCGAGGTAACCCGGTTGCCTCGCGAGGCGTGCTCGGTCGGTTTGGACCCGGCTGTTGACGTTACGGTCCTTGACTGTTTTCGTTCGAATCCTAATATCTGCTTTTTTCGATCGCTCGATACTCAATCCAAATTTCATTCCCCTTGCTACATTTTGCCGGGAGCTTTGAGGCTGTTCGGATTCGATTCTGTGCACGACGTTCGAGTTTGCATCGCCAACACGCATAGAAAATGAATATTCCCAACGCGATCAAATTTTTGTTCAGCTCTTTTGGAGCACGCTTCAGATCAATGTTCGTTAGGAGTCTTCGTTTCATGAATCGACGGAAAAAAGATTCTGTATAACACTGGAAACGAAGGAATACAAAAGAAAAAATATTCGTCGCGTTCCAACGATGCAAAATTCGACACAATTTCTTTTTTGTTTGTCTTCGCGTTTACGATTCGATGCGTACTTTGTTGTTATCTCGCGGTTTTTCAAATTTCGCGGATTCGTCGTTTCGACGCTTTGTGTTGTTCCTCACGTATATATATATGTGAGGCCCGCGACAAAAGTCAACAAATTTATACTCGTTAAGGATGTCGCTGAGTTTGTAACAATAACCATGTGTATGTGTGTGTGTGCGTCGAAGCAAAAACAAAAGAGGAACAAACACAAAAAGGGAAGAAACGTTGAAAAGGAAAAAAAGCGAAAGCGGCGTGAAAATGATCGGGGGAGAGACGAGAAATCAACGGACCAGAAATCGTTCGAGCTCCACACTTTTTTTTCATTCCTAGTTCAACTTCCGATTTCGTAGACCCTCAGGGAGTTTCATTATTTTTATCTCCTTTCTCTTTGTTTATTTGCGGAATTGTATGCAGTGAAAAGAAAAGTTCATTTTTTTCTGCATTCGATATAGTGCCTCTGTGTTGTGTTGGGGTTGAGTACATTAGAGTGGCCCAAATTTGAGCTCTATTTTTTTCCATTTTCTCACCATCCAATTATTTGCTTTAAAGAGAAAAAAACTGTCGCGAAATCTGCGAGCGATCGAAAAATATTTAGAGGTCGCTCAAGACTCCCAAAAAATGCCAATATTCATTAAAAAATCGATGTTTTCGTTTAGAACTCACCCATGAATTTTACGCTTTATAATTTTTTAATTAACCTCGCGAAAGCTTCAGCCGGTCAATGAATATTTAGTGGTCGCTCGAGAACTTCGAAATTTCCAATTGTCACGATTTTTTTCTCTTCTCACTCATAAATTTAACACTTTGTAAAAGTTTCAAAACAATTAATCCCTTTTCCTTTAGAAACGTATTATTCAAATTTACCTCACACTTCTAACCCGATAAAACGAGGGACCCATAATTTCGACGTGAAATTCAAAGGTCAGAAGTGAACGAAAAAAAAATCGTTTTTTTTAAACATTGCATTTTTGGGAGGCTTGGGTGACCTCTAAATATTTTTTCGCCGCTCGCAGATTTCGCGACAGTTTTTCTTTCTTTAAAGAAGATAATTGGATGGTAAGAAAAAGGAAAAAATAGAGTCCAAATTTGGGCCACTCTAATGTACATACATGCTCATATGTGTGTCGCTAAGCTGGGAGCGTACAATTGCCCAAAAAGGAAGATGAGAGTAAACAAAAAATCATCACCCACGCGTCCAACCCTTCGTGTTTCGTCCTCGTTCTCAGTTCTCTATTCCCGTCTCTTCGTGGCCAAAAGAGCCGAAGGAGGTTCGTAAAAAAATCGGTCCTTTCTCTTTCCGAGCTGCGCGAAGACATACAAGAAAAAAAAAGAAAAAGAAAACGTAAAGCAAGAAGACTGCGTGTCTCGTCTATCCATACAGACCCCGCTATTTGCGAGCCCATTCGGCGCCACTTCCGGTGCCAAAAAAAAAAAAAACAAGATCAATGGTGACTCCCCAACGCGGCCGGAAATCACTCTTGAGCCTCGCACCCTCGCGTGCTCCAGCCGTACGACCCCAATCAGCATCGTTTTCCGATTCGTTAATTCGCTATTCCTTTTTGCTCACCCGCTCATCCGTATGAAATTTTGCGGGATAAATAATTACCTTTTTTTTTCTCTCATTGTTCGCCGGCCGAAGTGATATCGTCCTGATTGGTCGTCTCTCGCTCCGACAAGGAGAAGCACACGTGGGTGGGCGCGCTACGCGAAATGGTGTAATGGAGGTATAAATTGCAAAGAAAGCGGAGGAGGCCACGATACGGGGCCGGTCATCCGTCTCTCATGAAACAAAACTTTTCTCTGTCGTGTATTCTTTAAAATTCTTTTTATTCATTTTTCACTTCATCTCCCAACTCTCGTTTCTTTTCTTTTTCCTTCTTCTTTTCATCGTCTTTTTCTTATCGCCGAGAAAGATGGGAGAACGAAAAAAAAAAAAAAAAAAACAAACAAACAAAAAGTTTTCGATTGCCCCGACTCGCTCGTTTCTCGCACGCGCTTCTTTCACTCTCTATCTCTCTCCCCCGCGATCTCAATTTCATTCTGCGCACACGCACGCTCGATCCATACGTCTGCACAAAATCAGTAGTACATCCAGACGCTCTCTCTCTTTCTCTCTCACACACACACACACACGCACGAGATGATAACGTTTACGATTATTATACCTTAGAGATATTACAATAATATTAATTACCTTCGTAATATTTAATTAATAATAATAATAATACATATAAATATATACATGCGTGTATATACATATACATACACACACATATATAGATATACATATACATATGGATATAGTAGAGTAAATGATTGATGAATGAGGTGGAGACTGTACAGGATGCGCGATGTCCATGATTATCACATGTAATAGATTATTAATTATTTGTTTTTTTTTTTTCCACATTTTTTTTTTCTTCATTTTTTCTCATTAATTTCTCGTAACATTTAAACCGTTCGTTTTCTTACGGGTGCTTCTCGTACGCTATCCTCTAAGTTTACCTAGGACAACTGTAGGTAGGTATAGGTAGATAGGTAGGTTTGTTTCTCTCCCTCTGCCCTTTTCCGATTTGGGTCTTTCTTTACTCCCCGTATCACTCTCTCTCTCTCTCTCTCTCTCTCCCTCTCTCTATTTTCCGCAATTTTTCGGCATGTTCGAGTCGATATCTACACGTAACTGCGCTTAAAAATTAACGCGTTTTTCCTTACCGCGCCTGCGCTCAAACGCGCGCACTTTAGCAGCTATCCACACATTTCCCCCGTCACAATGTGATCCTCGATCACAATGAAAAATCTCGACTCGTTTTGTTCACATCCTCGCTTCTCTCTTCGATATCCTTCGTAGCTCTCAACCTCTCATACGATCCGCGCACAATTATCATCGATTATCAGTTAATTTAAATAATAAATTATTTGGTTTGTCACGCGCTCAGAGCGTCCTGGCACTTTTTAAAATTTCGTTTCTTCTTCATAACATACCTCCTCCCAGTCCCACGTATTTTTCTTTTATCCAACGAGGATCACACATCGGAGGCTCGCAACTGTACATGTGTGTGTGTGGCTGTCTTTCCACCTGTGTGCAAGTGTGTGTGTGTGTGTCGTGTGTACTCGCCTTCGACCCCCGTTGGAATAGGAATATTTCTCAATGTCGAGCGATATATCTCGCTCCGAGAAAAAAAAAAAAAAGCAAAATCTTAAGGAAAAAGGACAACGAAAAATATCGATGAGCTTGACGTTTGCGTCGTTGGATCGCAACGAAAGTTCTTCTTCATTTCTCTATTTTCATTGTTACGCGAGACATTTTTTGCAGATTCGTTGTAGATCGCTGAAAGAATCCAGAGAAGAAAAAAAAAAACGTCCACCTTTCGTGGCTTAGGTCTGCCGAAGAAAATGTGCGAATTGAAAGGAATCATTTTCGTTGCGTTCCAACGATGCAAACTTCAGCGTCATAAATATAGAACATCATAACACTTATGCATCGCGCAAGTGCTTCTTCGCCGCGAGCTACTCGCGGCCCGATGATGGAAAACGAAAAGTTTCCAAAAAAAAAAAAAAGAAAAAAAAACGCAAGATTCGCGCACGTCGGGGGCGATCACTCGGGTAAACGCGCGTAGGTGGGTTGCTCGTCGTTCTCTCGTCTCCATTTGCATCGTGACACGCGTATACGCCAAGTCCGTGTACGTTGGCCGCGTCGACCGAATCGCACTTCCGCCACGAGTCTCCCCCCCCCCCCCCCCCCCTCGTATTTAATTTCCTCGCGCGTAAATTCTCCCGTCAACCGTAGAAAGCGACGGGGACAAAAGCGTCGCGAAAATCGTCGAAAGGATGAAAAGCGCAATCGTGACGCACTACGCCTCGAGGATGAGTGCCTTGCAGGTGCCACCGACGAGGTTGGGTCTCGGTGACGGTGACGGGGACTTTTTCGAAAGATTGAGTGGCTGTTGGCTGTCGGCGATGTCAACCTGAAGTTCCATCATGTTGCTGGGACAGCCCGACAGTACGATAGTGGCTGCGGTCGTGCTCGACGTTGGTCTTGGACTGCTCGAGCTTGGATTGCTCGTACTGCTTGTCGCGACGGCCGTGAGATATCTCGGTGACGACGATGGCGAATGATTGTTGTTCCCGACAACGAGGTAATTCGAGGAAGACTGCTGTAGTAGCTGTTGTTGTTGTTGCTGTTGCTGCTGCTGCTGCTGCTGATGTATCTGTTGTTGCCTGGCGCCGGTGGTGGTGGTGATTACCGAGGTGGCCGGCCATCTCGAGACTCCGTAGCCGGAGGTCGCGCACTGCAGTAATCCCTGACTGTTGCCGGATGGCGATCGTGTCAGGGTGGTGGTGGATGCGCACTGTTCCGCGGGCGAGGGTGACGCAGCTGGTGACCTTGGGCTGGCCTCACCGCGCATTATGTAATTGTGAATGATGTCGGTGCGTTTGAGCTGTTCGGCGGTCATTCTCGGACCCTCCATGAGGCTCTTGGCGAGTGTCGAGTGCGTGCTGCTGAGGAGGCTCGCCGTTTGCGGACAATGTCCCGACGGGCTTCTCGAGGCTGGCGAGGTCAGATGAAGGTGAAGCTGAGACTGCGTGTGCTGTTGATGTTGCATCTGTTGCTGTTGGCTATGATGTTGCTGTTGATGATGATGTTGTTGTTGTTGCTGCTGCTGCTGCTGCTGATGATGCTGCAGATGATGTTGATGATGTTGAACGATGACAACGGGCTCGGCCTCGGCGCTGTCCTTTTGCCTGAGTGCGCGGAACTTTTTGTGGGGCTTGTAAGCCTCGTCCATTAGGGAATTCGTGTCGTAGAGGGGAGGCGCTTGGAGTACCCTCTTCAAAACCGGCATATCCTCGACTTCTTTGTCCTCGGATCTTGGACTCGAGCATACGGAAGTTGGTGCACTACTGGCGCTGCTGCTCGCCGGTTTGTCGGGCTTTTCCGTGCCCGACTCGATGCCGCTGTCGCTCGGCGAGTCGAGCTTGCGAAATCGGGGACATTGCGGCGGCTGTGGTGTTTTCGCCATTGTCGCGCGATGAAGGAGCTCCGAGTCGTCGCCGGAGCTCGTGCTGCCGGAATTGGCGCGTCGCCGATGGGGACACAGGCCACCGGCGAGGGTTGCCGCGAGGAGTGGCGCGCTGGAGGCGTGATGACCGTTCGGTGTCGTCGCCGAAGTCCCGACCACGTGATGATATTCGGTAAGGGAGGCAACCTCGCCGCTGCAGTTGCTCTCGGTGCTCGAGACACTGCCGAGTGGGCTCTTGACGGCCTCGTCGAGGGTCCCGTCCGAGGCCGAGCACCACGAGGCTGCTGGCTCCTCGTCCATGGGCCAGTGTTGCTGTTGCTGCTGTTGCTGCTGCTGCTGCTGCTGCTGTTGCTGCTGTTGGGCCTGGAGTTGTTGCTGCTGCTCGGTCATCTTGAAGGCGAGAAGCTTCTCCGAGTGTAGCGTATTTAGGGTCCTCAAATCGGGTATTTTCTTGAGCAATTCGCGAAGTATGTCCGGATGCTGGGGATGATTTTGCGCGAGTACCGTTTGCAGGGCGTTCCTCAGCTTGTTGTGCATACGCTCGACCAACTCGGTGTTACGAAGACCCGGCCGATCAGCCGCGATCACAACGACCGAGCAAAAAAGCCCGAGTTCCGCGTCCGAGAGTCTCAACGAGTTGACACGCTCGGCAAAGTCGAACATCGAGTCCATTAGGAAACGCGCGTTGCTACTGTTGTGTATCGATTCTCTCTTCAACACTTGGCCGTTCAGGCATATCATACTGTTCGTTTGGGCGTCGAACATACACGCGAGCCTCACGAGCAATACCTCGAAGACGCCCGCCTTCAAAAGTGTCACCTGATCGTCCTGCGCCAGTAGACTGAAGCCGGGTATACGCTTGGCAAACTCAACCACGCCCCGTATCGCCGGTGAAAATCTCTTCGAGAAGTCCTGCAACAGCTCTTGCTGTCCCGTCAACGGCTGAGGATTTGGATTCAACGGGCACGCCTGTAACACATCCAGAAAAAAAAAAAAAGGCCCTTCGTTAGAAGCTGCACGGGAAGAGAACACGTATCGGGAATATGTGCGCGGGCAAAGCGAGCAAGGTGGCTCGGTCGGGAGGGTGGCCAGGGGCGTCTCGCTCGACGAAATTGTCTAATCGTTTTCCGGTGCCTGAACAACTTTGACACTGCGCGCTGCGACGCATGGACAGGCGTGACGAAACTGTAAGCCCGTGGCTAGTTGTGGAAGGCGAAAAAAAAAAACGGATCTCTCACGATACTACTGACGGAGATCCTGCTCGAATATACAGACATGCACAGCATGGACATTTACATACTTCGATATATGCATATGTACTCGTTAGGATGATGCAAAGAAATTGGCATTTTTTACTTTGTGCTCGTAGCCGAAAAATGTACTATTTATTATACGCTTTTTATTTGACGTTATTATTTTATTATTACTACGATAAAATCATTTTACTATTTTACTATTTGTGGAAATGTCAGAGAATATTTTTAACTGTAGTATCTGTACTATTTTATTGCATTAATAATTTTTCTATTTTATTATTCCACTATTTTTTTGTTCAACCATTTCACTATTGACGATACTCTTTTTACTATTTTTTTATTTCACTTTTCTATTTTTACTATTCTCGTATTTTATTATTGCACTATTTTACTATTAACTGTACGTTAAAAAAAATCGTACAGCTGCATTTGCAGGATTTTTTTTAAACGTATAATAGGAAAATAGTGAAATAATAAAATAGTAAAAAAAATATCGTAAATAGTAAAATAGTAAGACAATAAGATAGTAAAAAGAGTATCGTCAATAGTGAAACAGTTAAACAATAAAATAGTAACTATAGTATAGTAGATAGTAAAATAGTAGAATAATAAAATATAAAAACTCAATTATGAAAAGTAGCAAAGACCATTTTTCGTAATTTTCGCATTTTTTGCTCAAACTCATGATTTGTCGCGTTTTTTGTTTCTTACGGTCGTGAAAAAAAAAAAAAAAAAAAAAAAACATCGACCTTTTTTACATCAACGATATATTTGCACAAATACACGCAGATGCACTTCGGTATGTACCAAACGTCCTCGAGTAGCACGCAAGCGCACGGCGGCGAGCATGCGTGTATGTCGGTGCACGAGACTTTCGAAGCGCTTTGAGGAACTTCCTTCTCGCGCATTCTCCTATACATATGCACACACGCACGCATACGCTGTGTGTACCGATATATGCATACAGTCATGAGGCTCCGAGGACGTCTGGTTTACGCGCTTCATTTCCGCGTACGTTTTACAACGTGACGCGCGCCCGCGTCGGTAGTGGCGCCACGCAGGCAGCAAGAGCGAGAGAAGGAAAGAGAGAGAGAGAGATCGCGTTTTACGGTCGCGCGGCCCCGAGGGACGGTGGAAGCCGCGACCTTGGAGCGAGTTTCGGGTGGGTCGGTTACGCCACAATACGGGAAAGCGAATTTTTCGCGATATTGCGCAACGAGCGATTAAAGATACTCGAAGAGATATAACGGTTGAGCGACGAAAGACCGCGCGGCTCTCTCGTCCGGGAAAGAAAAAGCGAGAGGGATCGGAAAGAGATGATATTGAAGTTTCTATCGTTGAAATATATGATAGTTGAAAAGTTTGCATCGTTGGAACGCAAC